>PVIJ01011742.1:0-53166 GCA_004024925.1 Scalopus aquaticus
CAGGAGAGATCTGCCCCACCTACTTTGTATTTTATGCTTGATTTCAATTCAAGCCCATATTCAAGGTACTCACCCCCAACAAGCCAAAAGGAGACAAAACTTATCCCTTGGTTCTATTTCCAACCCATTCAAAAATAGAAGTCAGCCCGAGTTCTCAGGCGCGGATGTGAACTCAGCCGGAAGCTGGGCGCCGGCTGTGCACAGCGGCCAGGTCTGGGGGCGCCACCTCCAGGGCTGCCGGGCCAGGAGTTTCATCTCTTTCCTCAAGGTGTGGAGCCAGTTGGGCTTCAGCAATGTCAGTGTTAGAAATACACTGAAATCTGAGAGCCGCAGAGGCCCTTCTTTCCTCCTGCTTCCTTTTTCCGCACGCATCTGTGCGCGCACCACTGCTGCCATTTCACAAACGTGAATGTGTCCCTCCCTGCCCTGTGCTGGGGGTGTCGGCTGGGCCTTTCTGTTCCATCCCCCAGGACGGACTGGTAGGTGTCACACCTCCTGGGGATCACCTTCTGCCCACGGGAGCTGCCTCCTTTCTGGGAGCAGCCTGCTGCCGAGGCCTGGTCATCTGGACAGGGCACAGCAGATGAAGGATCAGGGTGAAGGGGGCTCCAGGGTCGCCCAGGAGGAAGCTGCATCCTGCGTGCTCCCTGCAGGGCCCCTAAAAGTCCTTAGCAAATGCTCTGAGTGGGATTATGCTCTTCTTATCCCTGAAGAGAAATAGGAAGAGAACTGATAAATGTTAGTGATATGTCCAGACTGGAAAGGGGAAGGCTGAGGGGACTAGTCTTAAGTTTATGAGACTCTGTCTCGGATATTTGATGCACCCCTCTGAAATCCAAGGTGTTAGATGTGACCTGGCACCTCCATGGCCCTGCGCTCCTTTGTGATCCATGCTGGAGGTGGGGGGCACTCTGTGCCAGCAGGCAAGTCCCTGTCCCCTGGCTGGGCGCTGGGCATGAAAGCCTTGCAGATTCTGTCTCTCCCTGCCTGGCCATCTTTGGCCTCCCCTTTTTCATGTGTGAAATGAAGTTGACCCTTTATGCTATTATAGTGACACGGAATCATTATCCCTAATAAGCATTTCATAACTCAATCTCTTTTTGCCAGTTGTTTAAATCTTTCTTATTAGCTGTGTTAAGCATGCTATTATCTTAATCTTCTTAACGCCCATGTGAGAGTTTAGTAAGTCAGCAGGGGATCTTGCTTTAGCTGCCAGGGATACTTGATTAGGTCATAGATCCAGAGCCCCCTAGACTCATCTGCCAAGCATATTTCTCTATAAAAGACTTCTTTAGAAAAGGCCTGTGTGTGTGAGAGAGAGAGAGACCCCAACCCACTGGCCTGTCTGGGATTCTACTGTAGCAACCTAGGTCAGTTCTGAAAGGGTACAGTCATATTTCACTCTTCAGAAGGAGTTCACACATAGCCCGAGGGCGTAGCTGACGCTATGGTAGAACTTGGACCATTCTTTTCTTAAGATTGTCTCAGAATAAGAAGGAATTTGGGCTTTAGCAGCTGAGATGACTGTGGGTAAGAGACCCTATTCCTCAGTTAATTCCTTAGGTAACACATCGTCTCTGTCAACTTCAGCTGTGACGCTGGTGACGTCATATTGGTTCTGTTCTCCAGTCCACCTGTCTTTGGTTTCACCTTCCATGAACTCTTCCCCCTTTTGTGTTAAAAGAACACTGGCTGGCTCCAGAACTTCATCTTTTCATGGTTGTTTCCTTTTGGTTAGAAGTGTGTTACCCTCATGTTCAAGTCCTGACCAAGTCTGAGGTTCTGGATACGGTTGAAGAGAGTAATGCTCAGGACCAACTTGACATGAGTGAGATCTCAGGGAGGATCATAATTTCACAGCCAAGTTCCTCCAGATCTGACCCTTTCTTTGAAACAAACATATCCAGAGCTGCTTCTGAGGCTCAGGAGCAGGTGCAGAGAGAGTAGGCCAGGAAGCCTTTTTGCTAATAGTGGTCTTGGCTTCGGCCTCCCCAAAGGGGACCAGTGGACACTGCCCAAGGGATCTCCTTGTCTGGCAGGAACAACGCTGGTTGGAAAGTACTAAAGTGGTGGTTCGCATACTCTGGTGAGCATAAAAATGACCTGGAAGGCTTATTTGATATATAGATCGCAGCCCCATCCCCAGAAGTCCTGTCTCATCACTGAGTCCTTGTGGTTCTGACACAGACAGTTGTTAGAGGCTGACTCACACACACCTGAGGTCCTCTCCATGCACTCGACATTCCTTCTCCTTGCAACACCCCAGTCCAGTCCTCCCTCTGCACCCCAGGCATTCTCAAAGTTGGAGCCACTGTTTTCCCTAATGAGGCACCTCTGCTCTGTTTGCCTGTATTATGGAGCATGTGGGTTCATTTCCAAGTGGAATGATGGGTTATGGGGTTAACTTACGTTCTTCCAGGATTTAATTTTCTATTTGGATATTCTTTTAAGTCTCATTGCTGCCTCTTGCCCAAGTTCATAATAAACTCCAAAAGTAGGAGCTATGTGTTCAGAAGTGGACCTACGATGACCAGTGAGAGTGTCCATGGTCACTTTGTAAGTAAGGAAGTAGGACAGAATTAGGAAATTGGCAGGGAACCAGTCTTCCTCCTTACGTGCTTTCACTCTTTTGTAAAATAAACTCTCTCACTTCATTGTTGATGAAGGATTCTTATAGGCAGGAAGGAAGAAAAAGAAAGTGCAGTTGGAAAGCAGGAAATGGGCCCCAGAGCATGGGGGCGGTGAGAGTAACAGTAACCCCAGTAAAGATCACAAAAACCCTCCTCAAGAAGAAGGACCCTTTTCCCCCCACACCCCAACACAGATTGGGGACTGAGGAAAGTCTAGCTGTTAGGGGCAGAGGGCATGTGATGTTGACAGTTCCTCTGCAGGATGCTGATTTATACAGCTTGGAATTCTGAAAAATCAAATGCTGACAGAACGGAGGTGGTGCGTGGTGACACCGATAATTCCCTGCTGTACTGTAAGTCACTTGCTAGTCTAACAATCACAGAAGCACTAAAAGAAACCCAATGTCCAATTGGAAAGGGAAGCCACCCTTTCTTTCTGTAGAAGATTAAGAAGCAAGCATGCTCATGGATCAGAAAGCCTTGCTGTTTTTCCTCCAGAATAAAGATGGACTCATTTGACATGATGTCTACCTGTTCTCCTGCAATTAGTGTTTAAGTGACTGTCTCTGGATATTAGTCACTCTGTGGAAGCGAAACGATGCTATGGTAATTGGCTATGTGGGATTCTTTGCTTCCCTGGGGATTTCACTTGGCTCAGAGAGCATATTTTTACATAGGCCCTGTCTGCACTCTTTATTTAGCTAATTAGAGGGCTTAAGGGAATGAGCTGGCATTGGGATAAGAGGGAGGGAAAAGGAGGGGCAGGATATTATAACAGGAAGATCACTTGATTGAAACATGTGGGTTTGGTCCAAACTAATAAATTATCTATTATTATTTCTATTATTTTCTTACCTTGGACAGCTGTGTTGTATATTGTCTCATTTAATCCTCACAACAGCCCTTTATAGCAATGAGAAAAGTAAAGTTCAGAGAGGCTGCCCTGACCAAGGTTTCCAGCCTGAGGGTCTCATAACTGGAGTTGCAGCTCTCATTAGCCTTAGTTCCCAGGCTCCACTGTCCATTCTTGGTGTCCAGATACTCAATAGACATGTGTTACCTGGAACAAGTCACTTCAGGTCTACCATCACTTTCTTAACTGTTCATGATTCTGTAAAGATTTGGCTTTTCTGGAAACTCTGCCTTTCATTCTGAACATAAGGAAACTAAGCATCCTTTTCACCAATTCCTTTCTTTTGTTCCCTATCTCTTTTATTCTGCTTTTCTTCTCTTCCCCACACATCCAAACTAGGGCTGTGGTTAACAGGTATGAGGGTCAAGGCAAGAGGAGCAAAGGAAGGGGAGAGAAACTTGTTCTATTCATTAGGTGCTTTGTTTTCTAGCTCTGAGCAATGCTTCCTTCTAGATGAGTTCAGAGCATCAAAGTTTAGGGAAATGACCCTGGGGCCTAGAGTTTGAAGGTTTTATTTCCACTTTTGCCACCATCTATGGTGAGGCTTTGACCAAATCAGTCTTCTTGTGCCTCTAACTCCTTGTCTCTACAGCAGTAGCTGTGATATGCTTCAGGGCCTGGTGATTTCTTGAAGCTGCAAAATCATGAATGTCAGGTGTAAATGATGGAATTTGGGTCCTGGTAGAGGTCTTGGGTGATCATCTTTTGATAGTCTACAAGGAAGAACGGGAACTGAGTTTTGTGGTGACACACAGTTGGTGACACAAATATGTCAAGAATCCAGGCAGCCTTGTATCCATCCCAGTGTCCCTATAGTCAGGCCCCTTGTTTACGTTCCCACCATGAAAGTTCTTTTCCTTCGTGGGATTCATACCTTCCATGGGGGGAGGGTGAGCTGTCAAAAAGCTGCACCTACTTTTCTGGATAACTTTTGAGGGGAGACAAGAGAATGGGCTCACCCGGGACCCATTTTTCATGCTAGATCACATTCTCCGTGGTGACTGACTCCATAATGAATTCTCAGTGGTTCATGAGGAAGCAGGTAAAATACTCTACCCATGTGGGGCCCCAGCACGGAACCTCCATGTGAGATGGGGTTCAGCAGGCAGCAGACTCTGTCCTCTGTGGCTGAACTAGAGTGTCACTGAGAGAACATTTTGTAGAAACACATTTTGTTTCCTGTTGCTATCCTTCAGTTTTGTTCATTTGTATTTATTCTACTACTTACACCTATAACAGTAAATATTAGTTCTTGCTTGAAAGGAGAATTCGTTGACCAATACCATAAATGTCTTTGAGTCATTATCTTGACTACAAATATCACCTTAGCTTTAAACATCTTCAAAGCAGTTTTCCGCATTTTTATTTACTCTGTGCCTATCCTGTTTGTTATTGTTGTTATCCTTGCTTACAGCAATCTATGTCTAGATTGTCCAAGATAGTAGTCATAAGTCACTTGTGGCTATTTAAATAGAAATTACGTAAAATTAAGTACATTAAAAAGTACACTGCCTCAGTCATGTTAGCCACAGTTCAGGTTCTTAGCCGTATGCTAAATGTTTTTATGTGTAATATTTTAGCCTTTGAAACAATGTATGAGGTAAGTACAGCTTTATCTTCATCACAAAATAAAAGGCCACTTACAGACTGGGAGAAGATCATCCTCACATCATATATCTGACAAGGGGCTAATTTCCAAAATACACAAATAGCCTACAGACAGTGAAAAAATGCTCAACATCACTTATTATAAGAGAAATGCTGTCTGCAAATATTATGAAAGTTTTACATCTTTTCTCCCTATTTGGATAGCTTTTGTAGTCTTTTCTTATCTAATTTCTCTGACTTGGACTTTCAACACTGTATTGAGTGACAGTGGTGAGGGTGGACATCCTTGTCTATTTCCTGATTAAAGGAAAGGATTTTAGATATTCACCATTGAGTATGTAGTTGTTTGAAAGCTTGTGATATATGACCTTTATCATATTGAAATATCTTCCTATTATAACCATTTTGTTGACAGATTTTAGCATAGAATGATGTTGAATCTTGTCAAATGCTCTTTCTACATTTGTTGAGAAGTTCATCTGATTATTGTTCCTTTTATTGATGTGTGGCATCCCCTTTATTGATTTGCATATGATCACCTTCTTTACAATCTTGCCTCCAAAAGTTGACCCTAGCTATATCACTGAAAGTCATTTTACCACTCCTTTGGTGACTTGGCCTAGATTGCCTACCATGGATATATGGGGAGAGAGCAAATATTCCTGTTTTTTCCTTTTAGAACAACTTCCATCACTCCGAAACTCTGCTTGAAAAACTTCCTCTAGTATCTCTTACTATTAAAGCAAGTATCATCTCTTATTACTTGCCCTTTGACTGACAATTTGAAGAAAGGATATGGTTGGAGCTAGTGCCAATAATAGTTGGACTATTGCAGTGACCTGAGAATTCCAGATAGAACTAATAGTCTTATAAGCGATTTTTTAAATCAGCTGTACTATAAAAAAAAGCAACTTCCTTTTCAATGCATTAAGAGCTAACCTCATAGGAAATAAGTTATGTTTATTTTATGATTTTCTGGTACTAAAAAGGTCTCTTCCCCACTCAAAGACTATCTCATAGACCTTATTGAGTTCTAAAAATTCTCCATCAAAAATAGATCCCTTTGTTTCCTGTTAATATGAACGGATCATCAGGAAAGTGGCATCACTATTATTTAAACCTAAATGTTAGTTACTTGGTCACATTTTTTTTAAATATGTATCTGTTGAAAGAGTATGGAGAAAATACAGAGAAAGCCCTACAACAAAATAGGTAAGGAGGGGTTGTAGTTGCTAAGAGTAGAAGGCAGAGGAAATAAGACACAATTATGGGAACATCAAACACAGAAAAGACACATACATAAATAAATACTAAAAATAATAATAATAATAATAAACACAGAAAAGGCACAATTTTGCAGAGGTTGCCTCTATATTCACCTGATCAGAGTACAGTTTTCTCAATCTCCCATTTCAAGAAACCAAATCTTCTTCCAAAAAGAAAATACATAAAGTACTTATAATATATCAAATTAGACATGTATTTAGGAAAAAAGCTTATGTCTGCCAACATCTATAAAATTTTCGTATCTTTCTTATTTGTAATAATTCAGTGACAAGAAACAACTCAAATGTCTGTCACCTTTAAATAGGTAAATACATTGTGTTATGCACCTACAGTGGAATGCTATACAATAATGAAAAAGAACAAATCATAATGCATATAACAGTGTTGTTACTCTCCCTAACAGAATGTTGAGTCATCAAAGTCAGACACCAAAGATTACATACTGTGTACTTGCGTGAAGTTCAACAGCAAGTCCAAATAAGCTGTAATGTTAGAGACTGGAATAGCTCTTAGCTTTGTGAGGACCAGGCATGAAGGAGCCTTCTCAAGTGCTGGAAATATTTCTGGGTCTGGGTAACAATGTAATGGGTGTACATGTGTGTTTCAACCATTTAGTGGATAGTGACAATTTAGACTTTAGTTATATCTCATTTTTTAATACAAAAATTGGAGAGTTTATCCCCACACAAAAAGTTTCGTGTGGTGGTTCTGAGTGGACTGGGGTTTAGAGGCAATGACTGAAGAATGATGTGAGGACCAGTTTGTCCTTAGACAGCTAGAAGGTGAGGCCCTCCAGGTAGCACCCAGCCTTGTGTTCCAAGAAACGCACGCAAAAATGATGGGGAAAAAATGCACTCAGAGTGAATCTTAGTGGACTTGATGTTTGCTGTAACATCCCATATGAATTTAAAGCATTTCTTTAAAATCATGTTTTCATGTTAACTCCATAAAATGGGTTGAGCCCAGAAGCATATTTGGAGGAAATGTTGAAAGAATAAAATATCTTTTCCAGGTGAATCTTGATTTTTTCCAAAGTACTTTTTCAAATAATTGTTTAATAATAGTTTAAATTAAGGTAACTCTTTTTTTTTCCCTTCAAACCATTTGGGATTTATTAAATAGGAAACTTAGTAGTTAAAATAATTTCAAAACCTGACATTAGAGGAACAACGATCTGTCAGGAAAATATGATGAGTCAAAGGAGAGTGTATGTTGGGGTTAAAGGGTGGACCTGAAATGTGGGTTCTGGCTCCACTAAAGTCTCTGCACCAAATTTCTATGAACCAGTTGATTGCGAGGAAAATAACTGAGCATTTTGAAGGGTACAACATGCCAGCTCTATCGTGCCAGTGACAGGATCAGGAAGTTACTAAGGGCTTGTCTTCTAATCTGGAATGCCTCCAATCATATCATAATTCGTGTTACCTTTAGTTGAGCTTCTTGAAAGATTCTCCACCATTTTCTTCCTTAGCACACTGCTGGAAGATTCTAACAGATGGCTCCATTCATAGCACACATGCAGCCTGTCTGCCTAATGAGACAGGGCGACTGTTTTAAGCTTGTTGCCTGTCACCAGCTCTTAGGATGGATCGGGGAAAAAACACACAATCATGATTACATTTAGAAGAAATTACAGTGAGACTTCAGAAATGCGGCCTGAAATTAACTCAAAGTGAAATTTGCCAGAATTGCTAGTACTTGCACATTATTCTGTTGTAAAAATTGTTTTGGGTACTTGAAATGACCACAAGTTGGTCAAGATGTTGACTTTATTTGACCTTTGACTCTATATTTACTATTATATAATATCATAATTACATTATGCAATTATGATATTATATAATATATGATAAACTGTATGTGTTTGTAGATATGTATTTTTTAATAGTTAACAAAAAAGACACACAGAAGCCATTGAAGCTCAGTTAAGGGGAGGGAGGCAGCTGGTTTCCAAGGAACAGTCTCTCTTAAAACCAGAGTTCCACAGCTGTGGTAAAAGTTGGAAACTAACACACAAAAAAGTGGAATCGTCTAAGAAAGAAGTTCCATTAACTGTCTAGGAAAACTTAGGACCAAATTGCTTGAAAGACTGCCAAAATTATATAGCACAGCACTTGGAGAGGTAAGCCATGTCCAGAATTGTCATTTTTTCATTTTTGTAAACAGATGACATCATTTTGCATTTTTTGTGGCTGTCTCTTTGGAAGAAAAACATCATCCTTGCATGCTATGCATAGTACAGCACCCAGAGTTAAATAGACAGAAGCTTCATGCGTGTTTATTGACTGTAAGTGTACTATATACTTCACTGAATAATACAAGGTTTTGTGTTTTTACAAATGACTATGATCTATCATTCCATGGAATCTGCTGTAGTCTCCAACGAAAGTTTACTCTTCTTAAGTGGAGTCTAGGGTATCATTTATCCTTTCTGTAGCTATGTGGCGGGACATCCTTTTCCAGGACTTTCACTCAGGCTGTTTCTAACCAGGATAAATTGCACTTGCTCTTCTTACTCATCCCTCAAGGCATGTGGCAGCTTTGCCTAATGACTTGAGCAAAGAAACTTAGAGAGCAACTGGGATCCTCTGACATTTTCAGGGATATGTCTCTAAATTCTTAGCCATTTTCCATCACTGCCAATGTGAGGCAGGGTATCTTCCCACTAATTAATAGTGACCCTTCTCAGTGCCACTCATTACACGGACCCCCATGCGCCATCTGGAGCAGAGCCTGCACACAGGAGGGCTTCTATTTTTGTTAGGTTCTGGCATTCCACTGACATTCCACTAAAACTGAGCCAGAAGTCACAGAAATTTGAATTGTGCTCTTTTTTCCACTAAGAAAAAGTGGAAAACTTTTTTCCACTACATTACCTTTTTTGCCACAAGGAAAGCGCAAGACAGAATGAAAAAAATTCTTGAGTATAAACACTCCGCTTCGGGGGCCTGTGGCGCAAGGCTGAAGGAAGGCTATAGGGGAAATTATTCTGATACAAACGCAGAAGGCTGATTGAGTGCAGCCCAGTTTAAAAAAGCATTGATTCCCCACAGTTGGTCTTGCTTTGGGAAGGGGAGAGCAGAGGTGGACTGGAAGTGCAAGGCATGGTAGGGATTTTCTTTCTTCCTTCAGAGGAAGAAAACCTTTAGATTGACACGCCAACTTCTCTCAACAGAAAGGATGTGGCCACCTGAGTGAGGCCAACGCATGGAGCAGAGAGCTCGGGCTCTGGAACTGGGATGCTGGAATTCAAATCCATCTCTTCATTTTCTTCCCTCATGGCTTTGGACAAGACGCTTAGCACCCCATGCCTGCTTCCTAAAATAATAATTCTTTACCTCACAGGATTTTTGGAAAATTAAATGAGATAATATGTCAAAAGCTCTGAGAAAATAGGAGACTAAGGTTATGTCTTGGTTGACCTAGAATCTTGATCAAGTGATTTGCCTCATCTTTATAATGAAAATTGTACCCACTTGTAGATCCCAATCAGTAAATAGTAACTCCATGCTAATATGTTATCCCATCCATGAGACGTCAGGGAACAAAAGAAAGCATTCTGAACAATTATGCTGAGACAGCATGCCTGAACCTAGACTCCCCTGAGAAACCTGGGAAGATGGTTTTAAAAAGATAGGTAGTATTTGTGGCCCCCATTTGCACTGGTGATTGCTTTTTTAAGATTAATATGAGCATCCCCGTCACCAGTGACACTAGAAAATATTTCAGAGCCATGATCCAGATATCTGTGGAAATCAGGTGGAGTGTGTATGAATGTGTGTGTGTGTGTGTGTGTGTGTGTGTGTGTGTGTGTGTAATTCCAAAGCCAATTTTAATGCACACCTATGGTTTGATGAGCTTTGAAGTCCCAATTTCATGGTTTCCCTCTAACTGTTAATAACAAACAATAAGAATAAATTTAATTTCTACCTGACCTTATAATTGCTATAAATTTTTTCCACATGTTCTCTCATTTGTTCTTTGATATAATCAACCTCTGGAACATCAGATATTCTTCCAATAAGACATACAGAAGTTACCTGTCTTGACAGGTCATTCTGGAAACAGACCTCAAACTTTTAGAGATTTTCTACTTTATAAGATAATCTATTCATTAAACAAATAGTGATCGATGTTAGAATAATTCTGGTGCCTCTGGAGTGATGAATTTCATCTCCAGGCAAACACTGGTCTGTTTTCTGCCACTTATATTTTCTGTTTCTTGATGCTTCAGTCTTGGTAGACTGTTTCTGGAAACTTTTCCATTTCTTCTCTAGGCCAGCATTACCATCATATAGAAGCAAATAAGGTCATTAAAAGAAAAGAAAATTACAGGTCAATATCCTTGGTGAACATAGATGCAACATCCTCAATGAAGTACTAGAAAAATGAATTCAATAACTCAGTGGGGGGGGAGGGAGGCGGAGGGAGGGAAGGAAAAGGGCACAAAATGGAATAGAAAAGAACACAAGGGACCATGGAGATGGATCACGGGTGAATTGGTGGTGGGCTACCCAAGGGGAATACAAAATGTAAAAGACATAAATAACAATAAAAATATATATTTATAAAAAAAATCATATATCATGAACAAGCAGGATTTATCCTGAGATACATGGATGGTTCAGCAAATGCAAATCAATAAATGTAATTGATACATCACATTAATAGAATGAAGGAGAGAAAATATTATTATCTCAATAGATGCATAAACGGTTTTGAAAAATTCAGCACCCATTCATGATAGTCGCCCAACAAATTAGTAATGGAAGGAATGTGTACCTAACAAAATAAACATCATATATGATATGTTCACAGGTTACATTATGCCCAGTGAAGTTGAAAACTTTTACTCTAAAATCAGGAATAAGACAAGGATGTCCATTCTCATCACTCTTCAGTCTAGTAGTGATAATCTTAGCCAGAACAGTTAGCAAGATTTTTTAAAAAATGGAGACATATAATCAGAAAAAAAGTAAAATTTTCTTTGTTTGCAGATGATGTGATCTTATATACAAAAGACAATAGAAAAACTGTTTGAAAGAACAAATGAATACACCAAATAATAGATTTGCAAGAATTTGAATTGTTGTTCCCTTGTAAGGTTTTTGCTTTCTGAATCCAGTCAATGAGCTGTTTCCCTGCTAAGATGGGTGTTATGCTATGGCTTCTCTAGTGTTAGCTTTGTGGTGTTAGCTTTTATGTTAAGGTTCCTAATCCATATCAAATTATTTCATGTGTATGATGTAAGGTACAATTAAAAGTTCATCCTTTTCCATATGAATATCCAATTCTTCCTGCCACCCATTTGTTGAAAAGACTGCTCTCATTGAATTGTTTTGTATCATTGCTGAAAATCAGTTGACTATATGATAATTGTGTATCTTCATTCTCTCCTATTCAAGTCTATTTTTACACTCCTACAATACTATTCTAACACTATACTTTTGTAATAAGTCATTAAGTTAGAAAGCATAACTCTTCCAACTATGTTTTTCATTCCCCAATTATATCAGTAATTTTAGATGATTGATATTTCCACATAAACTGATGTATGCAAATATCCTACTTCATACCTCAGGTTTAGTAATTTCTATATTTCAAAGAATTCATCCTTTTCATCAAGGTTGTTGAATTTATTGGCAAAAAGCCCATAATATAACCTTACTATACCTGGAGGTTGTGAGCACACAGATTCCAGGGGTTCTACATGTGTGGACACATTGATTAGGGAGGCTTGGATCCATATTCTGGGCTCAGCTGAGACACCAGGAAAGCATACCATAGAAGAAAATCTAGTCTAGTTCTAAAAGCAGTGACAAAACCTAAAGCCAAACCCCAACAGAATTAAACTTACCTGCGTGCCAGGTCCTCTGCAGTCGCTGCATTATGCTGGCACAGACAAATACTTGGCCATGGGTTCAAGGGGACGCATATAGATCCCTGTGCAGAGTTCTCTTCTCCGGAACTCTACCTTGCAGATTTCAGATGAAATCCCTGAGATGCTCACTGAGATTCACTTCCCTGTGCCACAGTTTATAAAGTGTCCTCAGGGAGAAATCCTATGCATTTCCTTCTCTCAATAATCAAATCACTCAATGTCTAAAAACAGGTGCTTCATACATGATGTCCAATTTATCATTTTTTATGACAGGAGAGTATGTCTACTGTGTTATGACTATAATTCAGTTTAAACTTTTGAACAATGATATTTATTAAATAAATACATTGTAGACATTCTCACAATTGTTTAGCTAATTAAATTCAACATCCATTATTGAAACTTGGCACTATAGAAGACATTGCTAGGAATCAAATATAAGTAAAGTAAAATAGCTGCTCTGAAAAATCTCTCTGGGCAGGGAGGTATCGTACAGTCATGTGCCAGTGGTTAATAAATAAGAAGACAATCAAAATCACATGCCAGTGGTTAATAAATAAGAAGACAATCAAAATATTCACAGAACACAAGAAGGATGATTAATTTTGACATGAGAATGGCAGTGGGTGAGTGGTATTTTGGAAAGTTTGGAAAGTAATCTTCATTTTGATATTAAAGAATGGTAACCTACATAAACTCCCAAATATCCTCTTTTTGTAAACCTTAAAATGCTGTGTAGGCTCTGTGTCTTTTTTGCATGCAGATACTGTCTTAACTCTATTTATCATTAGACTCCAGATAGGTAAATGAATTGACTTTTCCTGCAAGTGAATTAAATGATATGTCAAGCTAACTGGACTATTTTCTCTATCTGACGATATAATTGGGGAATGAAAAATATTCTTAAATGTAAATGAAAAGAAGCAGGAGGTAGAAGGTGGGTGAGAACTAACAGTGTTTATGATTTGTGTAAGCAAAGGGTGAAGTATATTTTCATCTGTTTCATATATTAGGAATCCTTCTAAGAACGTTATTTTTGTGTGTGTGGGCTTATAAAGCTGTGCTTTTCTGAGTGAGAAAGACTCAAAACTTCGCCCATTCACTTTGTCCATTATCAGCTAAAAGAGCAGATAATTTCGAGCATCACTAGAAGTTATTCAAAGTAAATTACATTTCAGTGCAGATAATTTGTATCTGACTTTGAGTCATGCGCTAGGCTTGACAGGTATCTTATTCCTCTTGCTTTATTTCAGTACCACAGACATGGTAAGTGCTAGTGGTTGTTTTTTTAAGCAAATGCCATATATTGACCACTTTTCTCTTGAAATTCTCCTTGAATCCCACTTTTTCTCCAAATCCCTAATAAACACTGAATATAGCAGTTCCAGACGTTTTGGTCTTAGGTCTCCTTTGTATTCCTAAAATTCCCAAAAAAATGTTTCATTTGTGTGCGTCTTATCTGTTGTTAATATGTTAGAAATTAAAACTGAGAACTTTGTTGAGCTGTATTAGTTTTTACTGAGGCAACATTGCTTTACAATACTGTGTGCATTGACTTTTGGGGGTTTTTTTTATTGTACTATTTTTTATTACAGAAAAAAATTTTAAATATTTATTAATTATTTTTAAATAATACTAGCAAACCATTACATATTAACATAAGTAACATTTTTGTGTGTAACAAAACTATATTTTGCAAATTAACAAATAGTGGAAAGAACAATATTGCTTCACATTTTGGTAAATCTCTTTAATCTGCATAAGACAGCTGGATCTTCATATCTGCTTCTGCTTTCAATCTACCCCAATAACATACTTCATGTCATCTCTGGAACATTCCATTGTCCTCTTGAGAAAGAATGAGCATGACAAGGTAAATAATGGTCCCATATCATTATGAATATATTTTTCACCTTGCAGCCCCTTTGGAAATGAGCTGTGAGGACTGATTCTCTAATGCAACTAAATCTCTTCAATGCACACTCGATGCTAGTCTCACTTCTATAAATATTCACTAAGTGAGTGAATAAAGCTCTTTAAAATATCCTGAATATAACTCATAACTGCCTTAAAAATCAAGACTGCACCACTGAGTGTTCTGTTACCACACACTGCAGAGGCTGCTGAGTTACCATTGTATCAAGTCTAGATGTTTCTGCCTGATTTCTGTGGGGTCCGTTCATCTCAGCCCACTTTCTAATTTCATCACATTTCCACTCAAGTTCTTTGTGACCTCCCTTTACATGATCCCTTCACTTGTAAGCTCTCTCCTCCCTGTCTCTGAGGTCCAGATATTATCCATTCTCTAAAGCCACTTGCGTGCTGCACTTATCAAATCTCTCCTCCCCGAATGCTTCCCTGCCTCACTGAACATCTCACTGACCGTCTCCTCCAAGCGTTGTATGTTGTGAATTACTGGGAATCTCTGGATTGTTGGTTCATAATGAGTCTTGGGGGCAAGGAATCAAGTCTCATCTTTTCCTTAGGAACACGGCTTTTTTTTTTTTTTCTATAGGAATTCACTTTGTGCACCAGGGATTCATTCTTTTGGGGAGGCCTCAAATGCACTTATCTCTGTATTTGTTTTTTCTTCATCACTTTCTATGTTTATGTGTAATTTACATCTTTATGCCTGACTTGGACTTCCAGGTTTTGTAAAACTTTCTGAAAACTTTGTCATCAGTCCCACTGCTACACTTGGAAATTCATGAGTGGTTTCTATTATTTGGCTTTGGGAAGACTTTTTAATGTACATGCTGCCCTCTGGAAGGGCATCTACTCCTTAGGATTAAACTATAATATATGAGCCACTATAACCCTAAGCCACATCCTAATGACTACTTATATCACTCAGTTAATAATTATACAAGTGTTCACATACTCTTTGTTATAATCTTGTGTGATACTAACTGGAGACTTGAATGGGCAACTGGATTGCTCTACTTTACTAAACTAGTTTAAAGCAAAGTAGAGTTTTGTTCTCCCAGATCCTAGGTCTGTGGCCCTAATAAGTCCCAGTACAGAATGTGTGCTTGATCTTGAATCATTGAAATGATTTAATCAAGGAAGAGATGATCAGCTTTGCTTTCTCAGAATGTCTCTGACTATAAAGTAAGAAGCAGGTTGGAAAGAGGTAAAACTAGCAAGGAGTTCAATCAATAAGCAGGACACCCCATTAATAAGCTGATTCAGAGTCTCAGGTAGAGAAGACAGTGGTCTGAACTAAAGTGAATGGTGACAAGAATGAAGTTTCTTGGTGACGTAGACTGAGTGGCTGAATACAGTGGAAGAGGCGGGCAAGTGAAGGTTTCAGGATGACAATGGGCAACTAGGGAAGGTGTGTCATGTACTCAGAATGGAACAGAGAAGAGGGAGTAGGTTTTCTGAAAGATGACGAGCTCTCTTTGCTTATGTTAAAGGTAAGTTGGTTTGGGACATCAGGAGAGTTGTCTGGTGATAGTTATGTTTGCAGAACTGAGGCTCAGGAGCCAGACAAGGTCAGGGATAGAGATTGAGAGTCATTGAGGCAAGAAGAAAATTGAGGTCATGGAAATGGATGAGTTTCCGTGACCTCAACCTTCCTCCTTAATGTACCAGACAGTTCTCAGTGGAGACTGCAGAAAACCTCGTTAAACTTTGACGAGAATGAAGATGCCCAAAACTGAGATACCTCAATGTTGCATTCACTATGAAAGATGGAGGCAAGGTCAGTTCTTTTTTTCAAAGGTGTCTATAATCAGAACAGTGCCATACTCTATAGCGTTTTAAAATTAACGAGCAAATTTCCCCAGTCCCATCCTGCATTTGAAAAGTAGTCTGCCCGAGCTGTATTTAGAAATCATGTTACATCTTCCAAAAAGACATCTTTTAAAATAAGCCATTAAAATGCTGTGTGCCCACTTTGACAGTGCAAGTGCGGCCCCGCTGGAGGTCAGGCGCTCTGCTGCACTGGGAAGGGCAGCGGGACACCAGAGGCGTCTCCAGCTGTGGCTTCAGCCAGGCCAGGAATTGAGAGTAGAGAAGAGTGTTATTTTTAGTGCACCTTAAGCAGCCCGATAATGCCCCTTGAGGATGGCAACAGCTTGGGGAACTTCCCTCTGGGTGACCCAGTAGCTAGCTGAGGGTACCTGGTGTGTCATTTCCACATAAGAAATTGTCCAGAGTACTCAGATCAGGCTTGTTACAGTCAGTCTTAAGACATACAGGTCAGACAATTCACCCATGTTCATCCTGCAAGACTCAAGTGGAATCTGCCTTAGCCTTCACACTACATGTTGAAAGGACATGGTCCTCAAAGACCCCCAAGCTTCCTCCCTGGGGTAACCGATTTTGGTTGGTTATGGCACGGCTTTGGATTTGTGGTATTTGACCTTGGAATCCCACCCCACGGATTTAAGAGCTGCTGCTGATTACTGCATTTTAATTACAGGCTTCAACCTGTCCTACAGTACCCTATAAAAGGTCTTTATAAGTACTGGAAGTAATAATTTTATAAAGTGCCATTAACTGCCACTTAGTGATATAAAATTATCTGTAGAATGGTTTTGCTTTTATGTAAATATGAATATCTTGAAGATCAGGAAGATAAAAGTGTTGGAATGTGAGTTAAGACAGACTCTCCGTTTGTCCAACTATAAGTAATTGAAGCAGGAGTTTTATTTAAAATACCATTTTTTCCCATCAACAAATGTCATCCTTTGATTCAATAAACCTGTATTGAGAATGGTGTTTATCGTGGAGGCGAATAGAAATGAAGGATAAGAAGTGGTATGTGTTTTCCACTCATTTGAAAGGAAACCTGCACTCCTGTATTTCTAGCAGCATTATTTATAATAGCCAAGCTATGGAGACAACCAAAGTGCCCCCCAAAAAACACAAGCAGTTCAAGAAGATGTGGTATACAGAAAATGGTAATGAAATACTACTCAGCAATCAAAAAAAAATAAATATATAAAATTCATGCCATTTTCAGCAACATGGACAGAACTAGAAGGGATTATGCTAAACAAAGTAAGCCAGAGAAGACAGATAAATACCAGATGGTATCGCTTAAATGTGAAATATAGAAAAACCAAAAAAGGATCAGATAAAGACAAATTTTAAAACCAACCCTTGAAAACTGATCATAGATCTTTGAGTTTTATTTTTTTTAAGATTTATTTATTTATGCATACAAGCTGGGGTACAGGCCAGAGGTGTGGGGCGGCGAGAGGGTTCACCAGAGGGTTCTGCTCTGGGGAGCAGAACAGGCAGATCGACTGAAGTACACTACTGAGGGGAGCAGTGGGCGAGGCAGGAGAGGTCTGCCGCGCCATGTGGGAATCTCCCTGGCCGGGTGTCGAACTCATATCACTGCTGCCGACAGCTCCGCAGTGCAGCGCTTAACCGCTGCGCCACCAGGGAGGCCCAGATCTTTGAGTTTTAGAGGGGTGGGGGAGTGAAAGGAGTGGGTGGAAATAAGGGCAACGGGATGGGGGAGAACACAATGGACTATGGTGGAGGACTGGGGTACTTTGGGTGGGAGAGCTCTAGTGACTACATTTAGAGGTAGGGGGTGAGGGGAAATCCTTTACTGTCAAAATACTGCAAGCATGTAAAATAATGGTACTTCCACAAAAATTGTTAATGATAAAAATTTTTTTTAAAGATGTGATAAGAATAATTGTCCCAGAACAATACAAATCCACTGGACAAAGCAAGACCTCTTCAGCCCCTGATAATCTTCAGGGGAAAAAAAGACGAAGAGGGGTATGCAAAAGACTAAAATCATATGGTTGACTGTGCCATTCACGATTCATATTATTCATTCAAATCGTTACACGATTTGTTATGAACCTACCACCTGCTGTGAACTGCTGTAGCTGTTGAAGATACAGCAGTTAAAGGAAAAGACAGAATCCTCTGCTCTCAAGGAGTTTATATTCAAGAAAGGGACAAAAAGAAATAAGAAACAGGGGATATGATGATACATACTATGGAGAAAAGGAACTAATGTCTAATGCTTAGGAGAAATGATGGAGACGAGTCTAACACGAAGGAGAGATGCGCGGATGAGCTGGAATTTGAACAGACACTTGAAGACAGAGAGAACTTGAATAGATTCCAGTCTGAATAGATGTGGACGGAATTAATGGGTCACTGGGAGAGAAGCAGGAGAATGAAGCAGAGAACCATACGAGTGAAGGCTGCAGTCACCTTGCTGGATTCCCAACGCCATAATGAAAAGTCTACCCTGACAGGAAGAAAGCCTTGGTGTTGGAAATTCACATTTCAATTTAATGGGTATTTAGTGAAAATACTCATAATTTGCGAACTCCAGCGACAGGAACCATCTCCATTTTCCTGAGTCTGTCTCCAGTACCTACAGCCGTGCGTGCCTTCTCCGAGAGGCTGCTCAGAGATTTTTTTTTTTAATTGAAGTAACATTGTTTACCACACCATGCAGATTTCAAGAGTAATTATCTCCCCTCAGCAGCTGCTTACTTCTCACCACCAGCAAATGTCCCATCACCACCTGCTACCCCAGTCAGCCCTCTACGCATCTCACCTCCTCTCCCGCCTTGTAACCACCATTCTGTTGTCAGAGTCTAAGGGCTTGTTTTTGTTTTGTTTGTTTGCTTTTTCATTTTCTATTCCACAAATGGGTGAAATCATATGGCATTTATCTTTCTCCTTCTGATTTACCTAACATATTTCCCTCCAGTTACCCTTGTTGTTGCCAATGGCAAGACTTCATCTTTTTCGTGACTGAGTACTATCCCACTGTGTGTATACACCACATCTGTGGCCACCCTTCTGTCGTTGGGCACTTGCATTGTTTCCATATCTTGACTATTGTGAATAGCACTACAGTGAGTATGGGGGTGCAACTTACAAAAAATATGATAAAAATAGGAAACTGCAATGACTTAATGGCTAGCAATTTCCTAAAGCCAATTTTGTTAAAAGATTATAACAATCTTAAAAGTAAAATTTTTATTACTTAAAAGCAAAAATCTTGCTCTCTTTTGAAAATGTTTGAATTTTATTCCTTTCAAAAGGGAACACAACACACAAGGAGCTCTTCTGGGTCAGCACGAGTTATTCCCTCCCGAGTTACAGTGGGTTTGGGCCAAACATGCATGTGCTGGGAGGCATGCTTTCCTTTCTAAAAGGAGAAACACTCTGGGGTTTTGCTAGCTGGTAAGAAAAACCATAAAACCACTTGAAGAGCTGTACTTGGATCTCCCCAGATTCTCCCCTGATTCTGCAACGCTATGGGCACCAGAAGGATCCAGGAAAGAATGCCTGTCTCCCAATGCAGGAGTAAAACTAGGATAGAACTTCTCCACAAAGTGACGCTTTTCCTTGCCAACTTAGGAAAAGCAGGGGTCCTTGACAACAGTAGCCATAGGCCAGCACCTCCTTGCCCCTGGAAAAGGGGCAGCACTCCCATCCCACACTAGGCAGTCCCCGAAGTAGCCAGCGTGTTCTGTTCCATGTGGTGTGCACCCTTCCCCCACTCACTGCTTCCTCCTGGACCTCCCTGCCTCCTCACTTTGACTGCTCTTTAGGCTTCCTGCCAGAAAGCTCAGAAGACTCAACCTATCAACTCTCTCAAGAGAGCAATTACATTACTCCCTTCTGAGATAAAAACCGAGAATCTTACAACTTCAAACCCAAGTTAAAGAGGAGAAGAGGAGAGCAGGTGAGGGCCTTCTAAAGTGGCATTGAACTAACAGCTGCTCATCTTGTTCATGAGTGTGACCCTCTAATCAGGTCTGTGGGCTAAGAGAGGGTCACCAGCCTGTTCTCGGCAGCTGGGAACCAGGGGTGATCATCTTCCGTGTCATCAAAATTCCTGTGAGAAGTCAGGAGAAGCTGAAGACCTCTTCCCAGGAAAGTGAATCTCTGTGTACAAACAGACTTGGATTTAAGTCCATGGGATGTCTGCCGTTAACCGTGGGCCGAGAGCCTGGGTGGGCAATCTGCAGTAATCCAGCCAGCATCTCCGAGAATCCGGCCACCATGCCGGACATATCACCCGAGACTCCTGCGTGGCTGAGAACTGCCCAAGGGCGGCCTCTCAAGCAAGTGACAGTGACAGTCCATCAGCAGCCCAGCACAGTCATCCGGAAGACTCCAGGATGACAAGAGACTTGAGTCTGCCCTGTACACGTGATTCCTGAGGTGTTTCTCTGCGGTTTAATTCAGTGGTGCTGACTGTTCACAGTAGCAAAGGTATGGAAGCAACCCAGATGTCCAAAAATAGACGATTGGATCAAGAAGATGTGGTACATATACACAATGGAATACTATTCAGCATGGAAAGAAGATAAACACATGCAATTTGCAGCGACATGAATGGAATTAGAGGGGATCATACTCAGCGAAATAAGCCAGAAAAAAAGAGAAAATTATCGAATCATTTCACTTATAACAGGACTATAGGGAAACCAAATTGGAGAGAGACACACAGCGGCGGGGAGAGGAGGAGGATAAAGGCACAAAATGGAGTAGAAAAGAACACAAGGGACCACAGAGATGGATCATGGGTGAATTGGTGGTGGGTTACCCAAGGGGAATACAAAATGTAAAAGATAAAAATAACAATAAAAAAATACATATATTAAAAAAAAATAAAAATTAGGGCCTCCCCAGTGGTGCAGTGGTTAAGCGCTGCGTTGTGAAGGTGTCAGCAGCGGCGACATGAATTCTACCCCAGCCGGGGAGATTCCCACATGGCACAGCAGACCTCTCCTGCCTCGCCCACTGCTCCCCTCAGCTGTGTACTTCAGTCCATCTGCCTGTTCTGCTCCCCACTCTGTCTCTGGTGAACCCTCTCACTGCCCCAAGCCTCTGGCCTGTACCCCCGTTTGTATGCATAAATAAATAAATCTTAAAAATAAAAATAAAATAATAAAAATGTAATACAATGCTTTGCTGGAAAAAAAAATTCAATAGGGCCGAATTTTCTTTCAGTAATAGGTGTCGACTAGTGTGAATGTTGCTTGGCACTGGAGAGCTGGCCTGGGAAGCTGGATGACTATTTGTGTGACAGTTTGTGTCTGTCCTTTATCCACCAAATGCGCACCAGTCACATCGAACTTATATCATATGCATGAAGAGGCCACTGGTTGGACAAGGAGAAACGATTAAGGGTTATTTTCTCCTATGATCACATAGCATTCGTTTCACCTTTAGAGGTCTCATTTTTTAAATGGAGTCATTTAAACTCCAATTTTCAGAATGTGATGGTCTGCAGGTTAGCCCCTCCATGGTCATCCCCCACTGTTCTTTTTCCAGTGTCTCAACAGAACATTTGACTTTTTAAATGATGTAGCTATTGATGATGCTACTCTCCACCCCCTCATTGCTCATTATCTGCGCAAAGCAGTTGTCATCCAATGACAACAGCTAGACGTGCTGCCATTAACACATCCCCTGCCTTTGTGGGGTTGTTTAATGGCACAGAGGATCAGAAATGGAAATGGGTGACACAGAGTACGGGCCAGCCCTACCTGGGCCACAAATGAGCCAGGTGACTTAGTGGAAGCCACTTCCCCTCCTCTGTAGAGGGGAGGTTAACAGTCCTTGCTAGCCTCTAGGCTTCTGCCAGTCTTCACGTTGTTGGCATTCTATGACTCCAGCTAATTAAGATACATCAACCTAGTATCTTTCGAAGTTGTCATTAAGATGTCAAGTTTTCAGGTAGATAAAAAGAAGCATAGAAACTGGGAGGCTGAAGCTAAGAAGGTGACTCATAGCTTGCTGTTCCACACTGAGTCACCCCAATTCCAGAGGAAGAGTAGAATGATGAGGAACCCTCTAATTATCAGCACTGGGTTGGAATTTGAGAATCACTTTCATTGCGATTTAGAGTGAACTGAAGCAGTGAAGTGGTAAACCCATGTAAGAGAATAACCAAAAAGTGGTTTCCTCTTGTATTGGAGGCACTGAGAGGAAACTTTGTTGGAACTTCATACCTAACATAACTATAGTGACCAGGCTTTTGCTGGGATAGCTCCCGGTGTCACCCTTCAGGAGCCTACAAGTGAGCCCCAGATCAGAAATGAATGATATGGTTCCCCTGAAGAGAGCATCAAGCCATGAGATTTCAGTGGCGTCATTTAAAATCATCAGCTTCAATTTCCCCTTGGAATCTAGAGGCTGGGCTGTGGAGATGAGGATTCCAAATGAGGCATCGTTCAGCATCTAAGGGTGAGGATGCTGATGAGTCCCTGGATGAAGTTCCAACAAAGTTTCCTCTCAGTGCCTCCAATACAAGAGGAAACCACTTTTTGGTTATTCTCTTACATGGGTTTACCACGTCACTGCTTCAGTTCACTCTAAATCGCAATGAAAGTGTCATGCATCTAGGTCTGGTCAAGCTTTGTTTGATCAGTGTTTAGAGGGTCCTGGAAAGAAAAATGTCAGAAATTTCTTCAGCAGATCAAATAGTGGGAGGAAATTCAATAAAGGGAGGAATCCCTAGAGGCTTGGGGATTTTCCAAAGCTGCAGAATTCAGCCAAGTCAGTTCCCATGCAAGAGATGACCTGACCTGAAAGGCACAAGGCTCCAGGAATTAATTCGAGAGCTGTTTGCTGCTTTTTGAGCAGAGTCTGAACAGTGACAGTGCTCATGCGAATAATTCAGAAGTCAGTGTCTCTTATGACACGTGATCGAAAAAATAGTGATAGATAACAGATGATGCAGCAAGGAATAAAAGATAACAAAATACCATCACAGAAACCCATAAGATGAAAAGATACTGAGCCCTCCCCCTGCCCCAAAAAAGGAAAGACACAACAGAGTAAAGGCAGGGCCAGGATGAGAATACAGGGCCACAGTGTCAGGCAGAGGAGAGGCCAGCAACAGAAGGCAGCAAAGTCTCGGAGACTCGTTCATTCTGCAGAAACGGACGACACCTTCCACATGCCGGGATTAGGACTGAAGCACCATGAAAGAGCAAAAATGACACTGCACCTGTCGGATGGAGTTTACCAGCTAGTGACTGGGTCACAGGCATCCGTCCCTAAACCAGGCAGTTGTTCAAGGGTTCAATGCCAGGAGGGCTGGAGGACGGGGAGAGGTAGACCCTTTGCTTTCCATTCTAGAAAGCATCGCTGTCATGAAGACAGACGGGATATAAGAAGAAATCGAAGTTATAGATAGAAACAGTGGCGAGTTCAGAGAATGACGGTGCCTGCTCTGGAAGTTTGGGGCAGAGAAAGAGGCAGGCAATGAGGAGACCCTTACTAGGACCAGGCGAATCAGGTCTTTCTCAAGATTGGCTCCCACTCCATCTCCCCTTCCAAGGAGAAGAAAAGTGAAGGGAAGGACTTGAGAGCTGAGGATGTAAATAACGCAAACAATGAAGAAAATAGCCATTGTCTCTTCTCACCTGTAATTCCTGACAGAATTGCAGCTGTAAGTACCTCTCCTAACCCCAGCTGACCAGAAGCTACTGAAAGAGAATCGCCCCTAAAGGAGGACAAACACCACAGCAGGAGGAATGACATCATGGCCTGACCTTGGGAATGTCAGGCAAGGTCCACGTGCAGGCTTAGCCCCGGTTTAATGGGATCAGCCAAATGGTGTCATTTCTGGGAAGTACAGAAGAATCTCCCACTTCACTGTCCAAAAAGCCACCATCTAGAAGTTTGCCTGGATTAACAAACCACTATCCTTGGAGGGTTAAAACTGGAGACATCTGACGCTCAAAGGCTATATATTCATTTCAAGCACCTCCTTTCTCACATACACCTCACTGCAGTGACGAGATGCATCAAACTAGTATTTACTGCAGAGCCAGAGTTAGAAAGTCCAAGAGCTCAGCTCTGGGTTAACCAAACCTGGATTCCAGGGACAGGGCAGGGTCAGAGAGGAAGGAGGACTAATGAAGGAACTATTTTTGAATGCAAAACTGGACTCTGCTAGCAGAGTGTCTATGAAGGAATCATGGGAAATGTCAAGGTTTCCAAGGTTAGCATTCATATTCATAAATCATACATTTTTTTCCTTTTTCATTACAAATTTATTATCACCATAGGTTTGCCTTACAAAAAAATAAAAATCGTTTTCTTACTATTGTGGCAACATTGGTTTATAATATTGTGTAAGTTTCAGGGGTGCAGCTTTATACTTCAGCATCTATGTAAATTGCATTGTGATACCACCAAAAATCTAGTTTCCCCAACATACAGTTGACCTCCTTTGCCCATTTTACCTCCCCCATCCCACTTCCCCTCTAATAACCACCATTTTGTTGTTTTTTTTTTTATTGAAATTCTTCAAATTGGGAAGATGCAAGCACCACCCCTCTAGCTGGTTTACAACTAGTGAAATCCCCAGACAAGATAGTTTTGGGTGTGTCCTACTCATATATCCTCATTAAGTCCTGGCCATGGCCTGCTTTAGTGAACTGGTTCCCCTCATCTTGTCACTGTCACTGTTCGAAGGAAACATTGCACAGTATATAGGCATCATAATCTAAGGTGATTTTTTCTGGATCTGACTCACACAAAACCATCAGTCATGCCGGCACTGGTCATCATCTCTGCAAAGCTTGAAAAGGAATCTTTCCAAATTAGCTTCCCCAGCTGTATACTACATCACTCTCTGTGCCATCCTCCTCCCCAAGAAATCTGTAAATCCAGTATATTTTAAGATTCCAAAAAGGAACATAAGCCCCTAAAATAAGACTGCCCAATTTCAAACCACACCTCTATGAGTAACTATCAATGTCAATAAACCAGTCCCTTCATTTGTAAAATGGGTGTATTGATAGGAGCTATTAACGCTTTATGTTACATTCAGTGGTGATTAACTTATATGTAGTGTGTATAGCACAGAACCTGGATCAAACCAAGCACTCAATATGAGTAAATTTTATTCTAATTATAGAACAGTGTTTTAAGCCTTGGAGTTAAAGAATAATACTTTCTCATTTAACAAACCAGTGTGTGTGTGTGTGTGTGTGTGTGTGTGTGTGTGTGAATTTCTTCAACACATTGAACTCAGACGTAAGTGCTCACCCCACCCACCATACCATGTAGTCTTCTTTGGTTTTTCAATACTTAGTTTTACTTTTTGCTTATGCTTATGAAGCCCTGCAGCAACACCGGTGGAGCTGGAAGGGTTTATAACAAGTGAAATAAGCCAGAAAGAGAGAGATAAATACTGGATGGTGTCACTTAATTGTGGAATATACAGAAACAAAACAAAGGGTCAACAAACTTTAAAACCAACCTTTGAAAACTGACCATGGATCTTTGGCTTCCAGAGGAGGAGGGGGAGTCAGAGGGATAAGAGCAGGGGGCTGGAGGGGCTATGTGGGAGACTCTGGGTGCTTCAGCAGCGGGAATGCTCTAGTGACTATACCTGAGGGGGTGGAAATCCTATGCTGTCAAAACACTAGCAAGAATGTGCAATAATAGTACTTCAAAAATAGAAAAATAGAAATCAAAAATAATAATAATAATTATGAGGCTCTCTCCTAAATTTTAAGGCATTGTTTGCTAGAGTGGATTTTAAACAAACCAGCAGTTTATCATGATTCTGATGGGTTTGTAAAACGGAAAAAAAAAAGACTTAATCAAGAAATTAGACTGAAGTAAAAGAAAAAAGTTGCACAGGATCATTAGAAATTATCCATCAACTCTGCTCCTTTTTCAGAATTAAAAAAAAAGAAAAAGAAAAATAACCCTGAGACCTAAAGGGATGACAAGACTGCCCCAAAGCCCTCAGGAAAGTCCAGTCATTCCCCCTTATCCAAGGAGGAGCCCTTCCAAGAACCTCAGTGAATGCCTTAAACCACAGATAGTGTCAAACCCTGTATATACTGTTTTTTCCTATACATACCTGCATACCTATGATAAAGGTTGATTTTTAAATTAGGCACATTAACAGCACAGCTTACAATAAGATAGACAAATTACAATAATGTACTACAGTAACTGTTAAATGAATGTGCTTGCTCTCAAAGTATTTTATTGTACATAATATTTTTGGACTTTGGTTGACCACATGTAACTACTGTAGAAAGCAAGACTGCGGATAAGAGGGGACTCCTGTATTCAGAAAGCTGTAACTAAAAACTGGGGGAGAAAGAGAAAGGGGAAGGTGAAAGGAAATTCCAGATACTGTTTTACAATCTGTCTGTAAGGAATGAAGAGAAAGGTTGGGATTTTGTAATTTCTAAATTTTTATACTAAGAACTACTGGAACTCTGAAGAGCAGAGAATAAAGAACTGTGATCTGAGTGTCTTAGACCCCTTTATCCATCACCATATTGGTACGTCACTCTTTTATAGTGACCTCTCTGTAACCATCATTATTTTTTTAATTTGGGAACCTGATTTATTAAATAAGATAATCCCTCCTTGTTTCTGCTTTAATTTCCTGTGGTTTTGTTATTCTGTTGCCAAAAATGATAATTACTGTATAAGCAGTTAATACCGCCAAAAAGTGATTCCCAGCTTGTAAATTAGCAAATAAGATGCAGGTAGGTAAAGGATATGTGAAAGGGCATTTTAGACATAATCACCCAATTTAGGACAAAAAAAAACACACATATGAATAATGACTCAGAAAAGTTTGTAGTGAGTTTAACTTGAGTAAAAGTATTACTGGTAGAGGAGAGGACCTTGAACACCAAGCAATTGACAAGGATTTAACAAGCACCTGACTAGTCACTGAAATACGTTGTGCAGGAAAGTATATTGTAACATCAAAAGGCATCCTCAAAGTGATTAAAAGTCACAGACTAAAAGCTGGTACAGCCAGTATTTTGTAAAGATGTAGGGAATTCTCATAAACATAATAATCCAGGGTTCGGTATGTGTCTGATCTAATGCTGCATCAAAGAAAAAGGGAATATTGAGGTGACCCAATTTTAATGTGGATTATTTGAATGGATTCCAACTTATTTTAAGTTCAGGCAGTAAAATGTGCATATTTAGACTCAGCTTAAATTTCATGTTTTCACTGCTTCAAGCTTCACACCAGATATCGAGTGAGATTTTAACATTGAGAACTAGTACAAACCTACCCATCGGGTCTGCTGTCATCATTGATGTTACATGTGTGGGCCAGGTGAGAGTAGCCTCTGAGTATGTCACAAGGGTTGACAGTCTCAGGAGCTAGTCAGTCCAATGCAAGAATGCACATTTATTTGGAATCATTAATTTTAAAGATATAAAAACACGCTTAGTGATCTGTTTGTTTGGGTTCTTAACTAATTTGCCTATTGGATTATAAATAACATATATGTATTTGTGTGTTTTCTTTTAGGCTCTTTCTTTCCGGATTCCAAACCCTCAGAAACAGTTTTTAAAATAACATTTTGGCTTGGCTACCTGAACAGCTGCATCAACCCCATCATCTACCCATGCTCCAGTCAAGAGTTTAAAAAGGCCTTCCAGAATGTCTTGAGAGCCCAGTGCCTCCGCAGAAAGCAGTCTTCCAAACACACCCTGGGCTATACCCTGCACCCGCCCAGCCACGCCCTGGAGGCTCAGCACAAGGACCTGGTGCGCATCCCAGTGGGGTCAGGAGAGACCTTCTACAAGATCTCCAAGACGGAAGGCGTCTGTGAATGGAAATTTTTCTCTTCTATGCCCCGTGGATCTGCCAGGATTACAGTGCCCAAAGACCAGTCAGCCTGCAGCACCGCCCGGGTGAGAAGTAAAAGCTTTTTGCAGGTGTGCTGCTGCATGGGGCCCTCGACACCCCACCTGGAAGAGAACCATCAAGTTCCAACCATTAAGATCCACACCATCTCCCTCAGTGAAAATGGGGAGGAAGTCTAGAGGACAGGAAAGGTCAGAAGGGAAAGGGCATGACCCCAAGCACTCACTCTGCTTCCTATGTAGGCCAGTTTTCTCTTCCTACATGACGAGAGAAAACCATTAAACCAGAGGACCATCAGGGAATGGGGTCGGGCAGGAGACCCAACTGATGGCAGGGGGTAGGGCTCGGGGAGGAGGGAGGGTGTCACACACTGTCCAATTCAAGATGATGATGAATAGCGTTTCCTTGAGGCTCATGCTCTCTCAGTCATCCTCTGAGTCCACTTTCCATGTCTGGGCCTTTCAATGAAAAATACCATGGGAAATAGTATCACACACTATCCAAAAGTCGATAAATATAGGATTATGATTTCATCATGAATATTTTGAGCACACACTCTAAGTTTGGAGCTATTTCTTGATGGAGTGAGGGGATTTTATTTTCAGGCTAAACTTACTGACAGCCACATTGGATATTTATGTGGAAAGGGCCTGGAGAGGAAGAGCCTCAAGATGGTGGCCAATATCCAAGCATATTATTTTTAGAGCAAGCTTTAAACTCTGCCATTTCTGATACATTCACTTTCTCAGCTTGGGTAAAACTTGACAGTGAAATTTACTTGTACTTGCAATTTGACCAGATGTGGCCTCTTGTTCTGTAAGGATAATTGAGGGGCATCCATTATGTTTCCAGCCTAATGGAGGCACATTTTCGAAGCCTGGGTCTAGAATGTATTGACAGAACCAGTTGGGGAAATGATGGCTATTCCTAATGGAAGACAGTAGGGATGATGGTCATTTTTTTTTTTTTTTTTTTTTTACTTAACTACCAGGGTCAAAATTCCATTAAGCAATTCCTAGATCAGGTAGAGAAAGGCTTTTCATGTAATATATTTAAATACCAAGAGTTTAGGGTAGAGCAGGTGCTAAGATAGAGGATGACAAAATTTTCCATATTCTCTTTGATGTGGCCTAATAAGACTTTTGCCAGAAATCCATTCTGAAATTCAGATATATCTTCATCTACATTGTTTTCTCATTTGCATCACTATTGCCTACAGAATGGTGGTCAAGGTCACCAGTGCACATGCAGTATTGGAATGGGCCTTCTGATCTATCTTCCTGAACTTTGAAAGACACAAATGCTTAGCTTGGGAGGATACTCACAGATGACCAAAGAACTATCTAAAGTAGGAGTTTGTAAACAGTTCTGACCAAAGCCCATTTATTCCAGTAAAAGATCCAGTAATCCATTCCCTTCATCTATGTCAATTTTCTGCCAGAACTTAAGGAATTTGTTAATTTTATTATGTATACGAAATTTTGGGAAAACTTAATAGCTCAATATATTACTAAAAATATTAATATGCCAACTATATATAAAACTTAAAGCATTTTGCACATTCCATGATAAGAACTTTAAATAGAATTTATGTTTTAGAGTAATTCTTGACTAGAATCGTTGTTCAAAAACTATTGGTCATTTTTTTTAACTCTTTGCCCAATTTGGGATATTTCCCATAAGAATTTTAAACCAGATGGTAGGTAGTAATATCTCACTTTTATGGCAAATGTAGTAGCTCTAACATCTTTTACTTCTTCCTTTGCAACAAAAGGATAATTTCCCTAAGTCCTTCTTAAACACTGGTTATCTTTTGTGCATTGCCAGAGAAGGCATGTTTGCATGTGTATTTGAGTTTACTGGTGTACATTTGGACCTAGAACACTCCTGCTTTCTCAGCCCTTCTGGCAAATATCTATCTTCCGTTGACCAGCGAGATATGCTGCCTTGTGCTCTTAACTTTGCTTCTGGCACTTACATGTTGGCTGGGATTTTAGACTCTTCAGGTTGCATGTCCCATAATGACTCTCCCCAGCATCTCAAAGTGGGTGTCTGATTGTGGAGGTGGGATCTAAAGAATACTAGGACATGCAAACCGCTCCTCTGCTTCCTTGATAGGGAAGATAAATTTCATTCTGAGAATCTGAATTTGAGAATCTTTCAGAATCTGAATTTAAAAACCAATCTCCAAGAGAAGAAAAGTCTTTCTCCAGCAAAATATGACTCCATATTAGAGATGATCTTTAAACATCTTTCTAGGCAGATTTAAAATTTGGATATTAGGATGTTTAGGATTACCAGAAAGTTAGCATTAATGCCACATCTAATCAAAATAAACAACTAGAAAATCTTTTACTCTTAGATAACAGCCATCACAATTCATGTAAAACAATCCATAAATCATATCTTCAACCCAACTCTCTCCAGCCAGGCAAACTTTAACGTGGTTAAAGTTTCTTTCCCATAACATTAGGCCTAACAACAAATTATAAGAAATTGATATGATCACCCACGATTAAAATAGGGATAAATATGAGTTTCTTTATTCATCCACAAAAATCTCTGTACCTTTGTGAGCTCAAAAAACTATCTAAAATTGCCACAATTAAATTAATGATTGCTATATTTGTAATCACGTTTACTGTTTCTATTTGGAATTTTGAAGAATTTACCCAGAGTGATAGTGGTTAAAATATCTTCTCTAAAGTGTTGCAAAAAGCAGTTGCTCTGGGATTGTTTAAACATCACCAAAAAAACCTACTTGACATTGTGGAATAGGGAATATTTGAGTTTATTTTGCAATTCAAATTGCGAGCATTAAGAGAGACCTTGACTCTTTGTTCAAAAAAAAGTCCCCTAACGATTACAGAGATTTCAGAGGCACATTTGACTTGTCACAGTTTTCTTCCTTCAGCCTCACTAATGTCTCATCCATATCACTGCTTCTGCCTGTCCTCACTGAGAGTTCCTAACGCTCTCCACGCTATTAAGACTTCTAATTCACCACTTAGATTGGTTCATCCATGAGAGACAGTGATATTTGGGAAAATGTATATTTTCATAACGCTTTTCTCTTATCTTAATGTGTACATTCCGCACCATTGACTTAAAAGGCATAGCAATTCCGCTTCTCCATTTAATAGATAAAAATTTGTAGCTGGGCCTCCCTGGTGGCACAAGGGTTGAGCACAGTGCTGGGAGCTGTTGACAGCTGCAGCTGCAGCGTGAGTTCAATGCTTAGCGGGGAGATTCCCACATGGCGCAGCAGACCTCTCCTGCCTCTCCCGCTGCTCCCCTCAGCAGTGTATGTCTGATCTGCCTGTTCTGCTCCCAGCTCTGTCTCTGGTGAACCCGCTCACCTCCCCACACCTCCGGCCTGCACCCCAGCTTGTATGCATAAATAAATAAATCTTTAAAAAAAAATCTGTAGCTGAGTGATTAAGGACTCACTCAGAGCCAAAGAGGAACCAGGATTCAAACCTGGGTATTCCTAGCTCTGAAGTCTGCATGCTTTCCAGAGCACGCCTGCTTCAAAATGCTGGGATAAAAATCTCCTGGTTGGAATTGAGAATGCTGAGGATACAAAACAATACCCAAACTTTCTGTTTATTTCCTTGGAACTTGCCTTCCAGCTAATCCCAGTAAATAATAAATATGCTGTCAAATCTCCCTCCCAGCCAAACCCAAGAGCAAGTAATAATTAGAAGAGTTTGGTGACAACCATCTTTCATTATCCAGGCCTTGCAAGAAGGACAGATTATATCAAATTGGGAGAAGATGGACATTTAAAAGAATGCAGAAGAGACTACATTGACCTGGAACAGCCAAACAGTTGCAGATAAGAGATACCTTATGCAGCGTGTTGAAGGTGTTGGCTGCCAGCCAGGTAACCAACACACCTTCAGGAATATAACCCTGTTTAAGATAAATAAAAACAAAGCAACACTACTATCACCTATATTCCTTTTTTTTTTTTTTTTTGAGTTGGAGAAAGAATCAGAGGTCTTTCATCAGGAATTACATATGCTAAGTGTGTGAGCCTCAAGCCTGTCACCATGGAGAAACAGTCCAGAAAGCTGATCTCCAACTAGCCAGAGACCTAGGCAGACTGAAAATGAAGACTTGACAGGCAGCTGTGGCTACTTGTTAGATGGCATCGATTTGCTCCTGGCTTTCCTTTTGCCAGTGAAAACTCTGTGTCTGAGCATCTGGGCACCCTCCCTTTCCCCCTTCAAATGAACCATCACATGACCTTCTGACCCAGTGGGTTTCGTGGTTATGGTCTGGGAGTGAGAACGCTTTAGGAACTATATGCTTGGGCAGGTGATCGCTCACACTTTAATCACAGCTACTTAATCAAAGCATGACAAGCATTCTCACTTGCTTCTGGGACTGGTTCTACTCAGGTCCTTTTGCCAACAGGGAAGTTGCCGATGCTTGCACGTGAGCACTTGCTGACTAAAAGAAAAAGCTCTACTCAGCAACAAAGGGAAAGGGGACCCCAAGCTCCTGGAAGGTAAAGTCTGCAAGCGAAAACCAGGGCAGCTGAAAAGGCAGAGGTGGCGAATACAGAAGCCTCAGAAGTTACTCTGACGCTCACTTGTTCCTATGATTTCTTTTTACACTGCTAGGACTTTTGACCATGAAACCGCCTGCACACAGCTCCACTCAGGCCAAGTCGGAACCCTTGGAGGACACTGTGCCTACATTGCTGTGGAGCAGAGCTAAGCCCAGGCTGCTGTGGCCTCTACTATCTTCTAAAAGCAATGGCAGCAGTGGCCTCCCCGCCTCCAAAATCCCTGCAAGATGAGTGAGTGGAGGTGACTATCATAGGGCTGGACTGGCAAGAGGCAAGTTGGGTTTCAGCAGAGGGCACCTGATTTCTGTCTCAAGTGTCAGGTCCTGTCACAAGTGCCAGGTCATCCTGGCTTTCCCAGACCCAAATGTCATGGGGGCTGAGGATGGATCTTAGCTGCACTGTGCAGGAAAATGTTTCTCATTTGCTTTTACAGCGTGGATTACTGAGTCTTCAACAAAAGAAAGTCTCTAACCAGGGGGGTGCTGTTAAGAAAGAGGAAGAAGACAAAATGAGATGGATGGTCTAGTAATATTTTGCTGCAACTGATAAACAAGGAACTGTGCTAAAACTGATTGCTTGTTCATTTCCAAAGACAAAATAATTGTCTTTCCTTTCATGTGACTCAGAAGTTATCGCATTAGCTCCCTTCCACACCACAGTTGACAAAGCCACATTATAAACTGGAAGTTGTTCTTGCTAAAATATGGGAAATACAGACTTAAGGGAAAAAAATCTTAGAGCAAATGTATACTGTCTTTGGAGAAAAAAAATAATAAAGGTGCTGACCTATTATTTAAAAGTCTGAAAACAAAAGGTGCATTCAAATACGATGGGCGCTAAAACAGAAACCCCAACATGAGTTTAGTATTCCCTCCATGAATATAATACATAATATTTGTCAGTGTAACTTGGCCTATTTCAAATCATTCCTCAAAGTAAAAAAGAGAAGGAAGGCACTCTCACCTAAACTTTTGCATGGGAAGAAACAAAGAGGCACGAGGAAAGCATTGTTTTCCATAATACCCTAAGTGTTCCCAAGGTTGGCTGTGTTTCTTGAGATCCCGAATTTCATCTTACCCTCATTCATCGCCCATCCACTTTCAGTTCTGTTTGCGCCTTCTCTGCTTCTGTATTTCTGCAGTACAAGATTTTTCTAGGGGCTGAGTGCATATTTGTCTATGCTTCTCTCATTGGCTGAAAGATCAGCAGATGTAATTCTGCTCTTTCTCCCTGGACAGGCAGTAGCTGAATTGAGGAATAAGCAGGGCAGAGGGCTCTTGGCTTGCTTGACCAGGAGACATGTAAGGCAAAGCAAGCAGTGACTGACACCATAAGGGCCTGGGGAACGCGTAGGTCCCAGTGGGCGTTTTGGGAACGCTCCTTTCTCTGTGTGCGTGAGAGTTGTACCTACTCCGTCATCATCACCAGCAAACTGTTTACTTCCTCTCTTGTACCAGGCGCTGCTGTTGGCACAAAAAAATTGCAGAGAGGCACAGATAGTACCCAGTTCAAATGCTGGGTACATGCTACACTCATCTGCTGCAAGACAAGAACACGATTTTCCAAGAGGCACTGTTATAAATGGGGAAAGGGGAAGGATGTTCCCAGGTAAACAAAATAAAATAAAACTGTATAGTATACAGCAGAGACTGGCAAAGTTCTTCTGTAAAAGGCTAGACAGTAAATATTTTAGGTATTGTGGGCCACAGGTATTGTGGGTCATATTCTTCTACATTTTTTTCCCACAGTCCTTTAAAAATGTGGAAACCAATTTAGTTCACAGACTGCACCAACAAACAAAAAGGACAGGGACCAGATCTACCCGAGGGCCATAATTTGCTACCCATGATCTAGGCGCTCAGTAGCTTAGAGTATAGAGCAAAAGCACTGAGCCGTGAGTACAAGCACGCTTCTTTTAATATGCCATTGACCCATGTCCTCCGACTACATTAACCCTTCCAACTGCAAAGAACCATATGGGGCCCTTGTTCCAGATGCCACCAGGCCCCATGGATATGGTGCACCTATGCATAGCCCTGGTGACAGGAGAGCTCCCCTCAGCTCCTCTAAACCTCCTACATCAGACCTGGAGCCGCCCATGAGCCCAGAGCAGGACATGGGCCCACGAGATGAGGGCACACTCAAGGCCCTGTCCCCAAGAACTTGGACTCTCTGCTCATATTGTTGTTTTCTGTTATTATTCTATTAGTTGCGCATGAAGGGCGCAAACACCACTGTAGCCACACCTACAACACAGCTGGTAGTCAGGAGTGGCTTCTTTCCCCTCCCCACCCCGCAGAGGTGCAACTCTTCCTTCACCCGCTCTGACAGGTAAAGTCTTTGACTAGCCCTACAAAGTCACCTTCTCTTTCTCTTCATCTTTGTCTCTTGCTTTTTTTCTTTCCCATCCCTCTTATTATGTCTTAGGCCTCAAGGCCTTAATTAATCCTGTAACTTAATTTGATTTCATGTTATCATTAAGCAATGATTCATCCCTCAAAAGATATTCCCTCGGCAAAGTTCACCTGGATGAAAGGTGCTCCTTCTTTTCGGGTGCTTCCGCTGTGCAACCCTGTCTCCACCAGCTCATCTCCTGGGGCTGTTCATGAATTCTTTGGTCAGATTCTTGCACCAAGGCCTTGCTACTCCAAGAGGAGGCACCCCCCCCCCCATCCTGCTCCTGCTCTTGCTGACTCAGCTCCATGCATTTAGAGTCCTCCTGATTTCATTTCCCAGGGCCACTGTAACAAAGTCTCACAGACTGGGGGGTTTCAAGAACAGAAATTTGTCCCCTCACAGTTCTGGAGGCTGGAAGTCTAAGATCAAGATGTCAGCAGGACATTTCTCTTGAAGCCTCTCTTCTTGGTTTGGAGAAGGCTGTCGTGTCCCTGTGTCTGCCCGTCACTTCCCTCTGTGTCTGTGCCCTCACATCCTCCTCTTGTGAGGACAGTTTGGTTGGGCCCATCCCAATCCCCTCATTTAACCTTCATCGCCTCTGTGGGAGCTCTGTCTCCAAATAAGTCATATCCAAATGTACTAGGAGTTAAGATTTCAACATGTGAAATTGAGAAGCACAAAATATCAGCCCATGCTACCCCTCCTTTCTCCTTTCTACCCATAAAAATCTATCCAAAATTATTTTCCCACATTAAAAGTTCAAATTCATTCCTTCCTGATGATCCTATTCTGTTCATATTACTATAGAAATTGTCTATAAAATATATTTGGGAGCTACTTGTTACCAGTTTATTGTGATTTTTCTCTTGCTTTTTAAAATCTTTATCTATTTTTCTCATTTTAACATACTTTGCCCTATACCTATATAGGTTCTGTCTTCTCAACTAGATTGAAACTTCTGAAAGTTAGGAACTATCATATTACTTCATATGCCCTTAGTAGTACTCAGATCTTGGTGGCCATATTTGAACAGGACCCCACCTGAGCAGGTTAACTAAGGGGAGACAAAAAGGAACAAGGTCCAAATACTAGTTGCAGGCAGGGGCTTAGAGACCAGCTTCACAAGATTTGGAAATAACAGATGCTCCATTAAGAAGGCTCCAGTTACAGTAGACAGCAATGGACTTCTGGAAAGTCACAGTGAAGGGTGCACAGCACAGTAATGGGGACTCTATGGTCAAGCTGGCATGAGATCCCCTGGACCTATGTACACCCAGGAAAACAAAGCACCATCACTGAATGCACCAGACCCAAGACCCCGAGAGCAAGGTGAAACAGAAAACCAACAGCAGAACCCAGTCCTCAGGCCCACACAAGAGCTCTGATCATCATGAACCCCAAATTCAGCAATGGGTGAGTTATGGTTATTTCAATCACATCTGTCCTCCATCAGAATTAGTTCTGCAAACAAGTACAAAGTGTCGTCAAATAGCTTTTCCTGTCTCCATCTCACAGCCTAAGAAACAGTAAGAAAAGGAAGCTACACTGACTTGATTTGATATGAGGCTATAGACAACCATTCTCTGCCAAAAGGCATTTCCATGTGGGCATTCCGCAGACCACCTGCAGTCTACCCTCAGGGACTCGAATGGCACTGTCTGAGCCGCTGTCCTGCCTTTTGGGTCCCCTGCCCATCCTGCATGGCCCTAGGACATCCTGACCTGGTCACTGGGCTTCTCTTGAGAAAGTCAATCCCGCTTCTATTTCATCAACCCACCCAAGCTCCTTAGCCTAAGACAAATTTATTACCCACATGATGCTTCTTCCCTTTTGCCTGGTCCCTGCTGAGAAGGGAAGGACATTCATCCTCATTTGGAAGAATCGGGACTGCTCTAATTGTGTAGCATCTGCTATTGTGCTTTCTGGACGAGGGACCCTGCCGCTCTGGCTTCCCATTCCCCTACCCCCTCCCTGGGGATTGGAAGTGTTTCTGGTTCTACAGTATCAATCACAATGGAGCGCCCTTGCTGTCCAGAGTAATGTGGTTTGCCAGCTTCAGTCCAATGTAGAAATTAGAGGGGGAAAAGAAAAAATCACATGAAAAGGCATTCAGTATTTTTAAGCCCAAACCATCCAAAAAATAGATTTGAATAAGTATAGAATGGCTTTTTGATTTATCCACTATAAAAACTTGTCTTCCCCACTCAGTCTCTATTTCTTTTACTAAGCCCAATCTTATCTTTCATAATGAGGTTTCAGCCTTGCTGCTTGATTAATTGAAGTCTCAAGGCTTGGAAGGTCTTTGGCCCATTAATCAAACTCAGAGCATCAGCACGACTATCTCTCAGTCCCCAAGGCCTCCCCTCCCAGCCCCTGTGTCACGTCAGAGGTGACAGTGGTTGGAAAGAGCAGAGGAGAGGTGGGCCGTGACAGATGGGTGGGCCGATGAGCAACTTTAACCTAAAATAAGGATCCCAAATTCTGACAAGAAGGAAGGCTTTTAAAGAGTACTTCACATATGAAGTATTTTTAAGAGAGTTACAGATAATGGGCCTCCCCGGTGGCGCAGCGGTTGAGCGCTATGCTGTGGAGCTGTCGGCAGCGGTGACGCGAGTTCGACGCCTGGCCGGGGAGAATCCCACATGGCGCGGCAGACCTCTCCTGCCTCGCCCGCTGCTCCCCTCAACAGTGTGTTTCTGATCTGCCTGCTCTGCTCCCTGCTCTGGCTCTGGTGAACCCTCTCGCCTGTACCCCAGCTTGTATGTAAAAATAAAAAATAAACCTTTAAAAAAAAAAAAGAGAGAGTTACAGATATTTAAATGACAATTTACAGCTTATTTTCTATATACTTAATTCAAACAAACATGTATTAGGAATAAGTAAGTTAAAAAATGGGGTCCCTTACTTGCTTCCATCTCTGCCTTCAACATCTCATCTGACTCTCTGCCTTCCTATTCCAAACATCAAACAACCCTGACACCTGAACTTCAGCACATGAGCACTGACATTCTACAACAAAATGTGCTTCAGCTTTTAAAGCCTGAATTAAAACACATGATTACATCATCAGATGTTAGGGGTGGAAAGCAGATAATTTTGGCTCTGGCTATAACAAGTCCTAAGTAGTCCACCTGCCAGCATTACCACATGTATTCAACCCAGCACTAGCAACAAGATGAGTTTGCCCCATAAAATGCATAGGTGATAAAATAGGCAGAGATAACAGTTAAAGAGTAAAAATTATGTGTGGAGCATCTGCAAAGACCAGGCCCTTTGCACATTTTGATAGGGCACAATATAAATTTTTATAGCCACATTGTAAGAGATATTTTCAACAGAACCAATCAGTGATTTGGGTGTGGGAAGAATTAAGAACATAAAGTCTACAGGAAGGTCAGGAAAACAAGAAAGACTGGAAGAAGCTGAGCCTTCAGTGCGCCTTTCCCTGGAGCTCTTGGCCCAACCTGACCAGCTCCCCAAGCAAGTTTCAGTCCCTGTCTCTGCACCTAAGTGATCCTGGTCCAGAGTCAAGGTCTTGACCCCATTTCCCTCTCTTTTGAAATGGGCTGAGCACACGAAATGGGGTACATAACAATGCCTCACGAGTTGATAAGAAGTATAAGATTATAGACGTCCCCCCAATAAATGCTCACACTCTTCTCTCCCCTCCTAACTGCTATATAAATAAAACATTTATATAACATTTCAATCACCTTCAAAACTCCAGAAGCAGGAAAAGACAAAATAAATCTTTCCCTTTCCTTTGTTCTTCATCCTAGTTCAGGTTTATATTTTCCAGAAGTTACTCATCACCAGGTCAAGCACGCATTACCCTTACTAAGAGGAAGTCACAGAACAGGGGCCGCAAGATCACTCAGATGCTCTCTGTCCTAATTTAGGGTGCTAGGCACTAAATTCCTAGTTTTAGTTCTCGCTCCCCCTCTGCATTGTTCTGTGTTGAAAATACCGCCACCTGGAGATTTGGGCTTAATTTTCAAAAATCAAACTGTACTACTAAGTCTCAGGATTATGGGCAGCCCAATACAAGGACACACGGCTGGTGTTGGTGTTTAAAATCTTTCCCTCCTTGGCTACTTATGTGGCAGAAAGAAGTGTTTTCAGTTCTCATAATTTTTCTGTGAAAGACTCTGTCGAAGGCAGTCATTATGTTAAAGATGTGTGTGTTTATGACCTATGATATAAGAAGGAGAAACAACTTTGACCACTGGTAGACAGTAGAGCGCATGAAGCGAAGTGAGAGCAAACATCATCGAGGGAAATGGGCCGAGCCCCGCTTGGCCCGGCAACTCTCGGAAGCCATGTTTACAGGCCCGAATAGTGAAGTCCCAGGCAGGAGCACAGGCACGTTTTACTTCAACCACCATGGACCTCCTGGTCCATTGCAAGTTCATTCAGTCTCAGCTCTCATTTTTGGTTCACCTGGGAGCGCTTGCGATTCTGTGACACCCGCTTTAAGTGATCCCAGGATCCTCTGGGCTTGACAGGAACATTGTGCTGTAGGCGCAGCTCCCCACAACTCCATCTGCCCCGGGCAGTCACCCCTACTTCAAGGCAGTGCTTAGCAGGGACCTGCCAACTCATCCTGCCAACCAGTCTCTTGTGACTCGGAATCTCATACTTGTTTTAAATGGAGGGAAAAGTCACTTTCAGGGATGAGGTTCTTGGCCCAGCTCTGCTTTGTGTAAACACAGGCGCTGGCTATTTTGGGGCTTTTGGTTTTTGAGAAGCAGTTGCTGAGTTGTGGCAAGGGTGAAGAGTTGATGTTGGCCCAAATAAAGAAGAGCTTCCATTCTTTCAGTGTTGGCAGAAGGAAAGTTAGAACCTCATCGGGTAGGAAGTAAAATGTGACTGGGCAGGTGAAAGGAAATAAGCGCCAGCCTCAACTTATAAAGAACCAGCTCTATCAAAGTCTGAACTTACTCAAATAGATGCACTATATTTGGAGTGAAAATTCTTGGTCTAAAGCAAGATAAGATTTTGACCATGTTGAGGCATGTATATAGAAAGCATGATATAATTCATATAGGTCAACCTGCCTTATTTCTTGAGGACACAGACCTACTACATGAAGCCAGATTCACCCCCATGAATGCTGCCCTCACCACCCAATGAAGGGGTGTCCAGCTACTCACTGTCTTCTGAACCCACCTCAGGAGCCTCTGAGTCTAACCTGCCAGTTCCATCGATCTCTTCATCAAACATTCATCTGACGAAGACCCGTGAGACGTGTTGTTATCGAAACTGGGACAACTGTGATTTAGGAATGGTACTGGTTGCAAAGAGAAGAGGAAAAACAAATTTGGGAAACAAACAGCTCAATTTTTTCTAAATCAGTTTAGTATCACTCCCTCTGTTTCAGTCTTACAAGTCAGACACTAAAGTTTCCTTCATGTGCCTCACATTCTAGCAATCCATAGAAGCAGAAGAGCCATGCTGAACAAAATCGCCTTCTTCCAAGGGAAGCCGCTCTGCAAAATAACAGCTTTCACTCCTGCACCCTTCTCTACACTGAGCGAGGCTCCGGCACAGATCCAGCGGTCAGAGAAAACCCTGGTGGACTCAGGGTCCTTGTCCCCCGGGCACCGAAAGTCTGTGCAGAGTCCAGGCCAGTCAGCGCAACAATCGAGCTTGGTAAGCGCCTTGGCACAAGTTTCCCTGCAGTCCATGGATCCATGGACTCTGTTGGAAAGTACCCAAGTCAGCCTCAGAGTTCGGCTTCCTGAAACTGGTGACCTCTACGCTGGATCTTGGCGGACAGAGGGAGTTGTTCCAAGCAAGAAGGAATGAGTCTGTGCAAAGGCCCAGAGCTGTGAGCCTCGGGGGTGTCCAAAGTGAGCCAGCACCTATCGGGGCGCATGGGAGTCGGTCTTGCTTATCCTAGTGACTGTGTGGTTCTGCAAACCCCCACCCTCAAGTTCCCTGCTTATTTTTCCACTCATTTTTTTAATCCATGGAAGAACCACGGCGGGCGAGTAAATAATGAAGCAGGGGCTTCCCTAACAGCGCTGTGTGTTTGGCTTGGCTGAAGACTGACAGGCCTTGGTTTCAGTTGCCTGATTCTCTTTGTGCTCAGGCTTAGCACTGCTTTACAGTAGGATGGCTAAACAGACAAAAAATGCCAATTTTTTTCTCACTGTGCAAATAAACATTTGCTCAAACATGAAGCAGCTAATCCATGGAGGAAGTCTTGACAAGCAAATCTTACCTGAAGCAATTGAGTGCTTTGTAAAATTGAGGAATTGTTTTTAGTAAGAAAATGTTGCACAGTAAGTTTTAAGAGAAAGCATTTTTCCTACGATATAAATGCAGGAAGTAATTGGATCAATATAGTACCCCCGAGGCTGGCTTCACATCACCCATCACTGAGGGCTGGGCGTCTCATGCTATATCAGGGCACTTTCTCATCAAGGGGAACCTCGCAGTTTATTACCGACAAATGCAGCAGAGGTGGGGGCAGGGGGCTGAAGAACAAACTGCACTTTTGGATCTGCATTTACAATCACTAGCCATTAGGAAGGATTTAGTTTCTGGGCCCAAAGAAAATAAATTTGGAGATTCCTTTTGTCTGTGAAATTAAAACTGTATTTTAGCAAATAAAGCTGATAGCATTTAAACACAAAACCCATGACATTTCTTGGCTACTGCGGGTTCCCTGCTTGTCTCCTCATTAGATCTGCTCAAGATATAAACACAGCATTTCCACATTGCCAGAAAAGCAAATGTGAGCTGACTGACTCATTCCAGAAGGTTCATTTTTCCTGTAAAGCTTAGATGGTTGTGGCAAAAGAGACCAGTAAGGTACAGTTTTTAACGCTGCAGTGTTGGTGAACCACACCCCCCTTCTTCAGGGTTGGGTGTTTGGTCCGTTGCATTGATCTTCCATCATCCCACCATATTGCAAAGAAGCAAACAGAAATAACCTGAATCATGCTGAGAATTTGGTGTGTGTTCTTCACTATATGAAAGGGAATTCTCTCTTAAGGCAGATAAATATGCTTACGTGTGTGAATTGTTATACTTGAACTTGCTGTAGCATTTTGTATGGTTGCATATATATGACACTCAATCTAACTGCAATGGCTTCTAAAGCATTTAATTCTCTTTCAATGGACTCTCTCCTTGGAATGTGCTATTGAAGTATTTCTGAATTTTCTACCCCATTTTTATAGTCCCATTTGTTTATGATGTGATGTGGTGAATAATCATGTTGCTTTTTCTTAGGAAAACATGTACATATTACTAAGCAGATAAATTATTGAAAAATATACTTGATAGATCATGCAAACCCTGTTAAAAAGGAATTTGTTTTATTTGTCTAATAAAGTGATCGTTCAAATTATAAGCATTTATATTGTCCTTCTAAATCTGGATGCCATAATATTTAAGTGTTGTTCAATACTGATGTATGTTCTCTAATAAAATATTTTAAGCCTCTTTCTTTAAACACATAATTCTCTCATTCTTCAGTCATGGTGTGTTGTTACTATGTCTGTGGAGAAGCAGAGTTGGTAGCTTTGTGGGAGAGCTGGTGTCTTTGACCCCTAAATAAAGTAGAGCTTATATAATATACGCCGGCTGGCAGGATTCAAGGTGCAGGTGAGAGCCAAATACGGCAGCATCATCGGGTGTAGAGGCCGGGGAGGGTGGTGGTGGAATGCAGACATACGAGCTGAATGTGCTGAAGGCTGGATCTATTAAATTATCCAAAAACAGGGTTATGGATTGGCATTTGGAGAAGGTCATGGGCAACATGCTTCAAAGAGAATTCTCCGGTGAAGAATCTTGTCTGAAAATGTTCCTCTAATCTGGGAGCCCCAGGATACCTTGTAGGTATCTTCAATTTCTTCAATGGGACTCCTGGGTGGAGTGATGTCATCACTGGGAAAAATCAATGGAGTCATATTGTCACTAGCTCCAAATTCCTCCTACCACTTGCCACCTACGTGATCGCAAGCCAATTTTCCAACATCTCTAAATCTTAGCTGCTTTTTTTTTCCAAAAAAATGGGGATAATTGTATATCAGAAGATTGTTGGGATCATAAAATAAAACAATGGATGTAAAATGTTTTAAAAGTGCCCAACATAGTTTGCACTGAGCATTTCTAGCTTGCTGTTTTTCTTGTCGTTCTGGCTGTTTTCATTGTGGCTGTTATTTCGGCTACCCACAAAGGTGAGGCTTGCCTTGCTGATGATGAGGGATCATCTTTTTTTTTTTTTTTTTTTACCCAAAGCCCTTAGCAGTGAAATCCAGTGCCAGTCCTACCAGCACATCTGGGTTTAGCCAAATGGTGTCATGTCCTATAGATGCTCTGCTCATCGGGATCCAGCCGTGGCCGTGGCTGCGCTCCCTGGAGCCCCACAGAGAGTGGAGAGGCAGGCCAGCAGCAGGGTTGGTGGGCATCCTGAAGGACACAAATGTTTGCAGCTGTTGAGACTTTGTTTTCATGGAACTTGAAAGTGGCATAACTAGTTTGTAGACTAACATCACTAGATTATTTGGATGACTTCTCTTTTTAAGCCGTTTAGCATTTTGCCCCAGGTTATAGACTAGGAGAGAGCAGAAAGTAGAGGTGTGGTCAGTTCTGCCATTTAGCAGTTCCTATGAAAGTGGAGAAATCAGTTGAAACAGATGGTTATAGCAACACTAGGGGTGTATCTCTGCTGTGCATTCTTCCATGGCAATAATAATTGCTAACATTTATTAGGGAAGTCCTGATCTGTTTCTGATTCAATGCATCATCTCATTTGTTCCTCATAACAACCCTTAAGTAAGTGCTAGGAATCAATTAAGGTACATTTGACTTAAATAACAGAATCTCCCAATAAAAGGGGCTCACGCCATGAAGAACTGTATAGTATTACCATCAGTCTTTTGACATGAAAACATTCACCTTTGCAAAAATGCTCTGGGGTTAAACTGCTAGGGTTTGAATCTTATCCAGTGATATATCAGTAAATATTTAGCAAACAGTACTCAGGGTTGAGGTGGGAAGAAGGAATTAACAAGAGAAAAAGAGAACTTGCAGCATTTGTCGGTTTCTGTGGGGTGAAGTCTCTGACAGCAACCTATATTAAACTGCCAATGTGACATCGTTGAGCATGCAGTCGGGGAGAGAGTTCCACAACTGTTTCTTTGGAGCCTGTGTAAACCAACTTCATTACCCCATGAATCCCACCCGTGCTCCCTGTGTGTTAATAATACCCTCTTAACTGGATTCATGAAGGTAAAGAATTGCAGTGCTTAGTTCATAGTAGGTGCTCAGTGGATGTCAGCTATCATTTTTCTTGCTAATACAGCACAACTTCATATAGGCAGGAAGCAGAAACCATCTCAGAATAAAAAAAAATGTTCACCCTTACTCAATTCCTAGTGGTGCTACTCTTCTCAAATATGTGGGCCAACATTTCAGTCCTTTTCCAGACATTATATAGCACTGACTAAGCACCTCTAGCCACACTGAGTCTGTATCTCTGTTTCAGATTTCAGTTTCTTGGTGGTAATTCTGCTCCTTTATATTTTAAATTTAACCAAAATCTTTAATAATTTTATGAGGCTATTGATTCTATTCTCAAAGAGCTTCTTAATGCCAAATCATTCTGCTAGTCAATTATTATCCGTCCTATTTATAAGAATAAATTGCTTCCAACACAGTATATGAAAAATGATTATTCTGTGGTTGTAGGTAGGCAGAAAATCACTATACCCTGCTCACTCCTCATTTGTTTTTATGTTCTCACCCTCTTTTCAAAGATAATATATGTACATAATAAGTTAAATAAATAAAAGCACTACAGTATCATGGTATTGGAATGAGTTATGGGATGCTAAATGCAATCACCCGGCCTGCTTTTCTCTTCTGTGGGGCCTATAGGTGGAGGGACAATAGCCATTAATCCCCACAAGAGCTCTGTCCACATTCAAGGTTTCCTGCTCTAACATGCTTGAATCTAAAATGTCCAGATTACAGTGACAAAGGTCAATGTCCACTTCTATCCAGCCCCATGAGCAAAGCATGGATAGAAAAGGTGAAGTTAACAGTATAACCACGACTAGAACTACTTTCGGACAAAAGGTCCTGGACATAAAGCAATGGGGGTGGGACATGGATGAGAGTGGAATCCTGCTCACTGAGCTGACAAACTCCAAGAACAGCTAATGAGAATAAACATTTCTCCTCAAGTTGGCCAGTAGAGGTACAAGAGGAGAAGCAGACATCTTCCTTCCTGTCCCCTCAAAATACCATATGTAAGTATAAGTTGAAAATATTAGTTCTACCAACCTGGAATTTTAGTCCTGTGAGGTAACCATCATTACAATTTTCTCGTGAATTCATTTATTCCTGAGATGTCTATTGAACATCTATGATACGACAGGCACCATCTTGGGATACACTAAATAATAGAACAGGAGGAAAAGCTTGCCCCATGAAGCTTCCATTCTAGAGTATCTTCCAGAATGCTCTAAATTCATGTAAATACATGGATCTTTTCAATAACATTATAAAATCAAAATCGATATTCTGATTGATAATATCAGATGCATTTTTATAGGTCATTTGTTGAACAATTATTGGTTAAACCCTTAAGATCTTAGATCTCTGAGAGTTTGCCTTAATGAACACCCACAAAGTTAGAAAAACCACCCCTTGGAAACATTTTGATATTATGCGTCCTACAACACTTTCAAGAGCTTCTTTTAGAGTTTTTAGCATGTATAAGGGCCATAAACTTATTTCAACAGTGTTGTTAGCTTAAAATATTTTTGGAACTCCTTTGGAATCATTTTATGTGTGGCACCTCCCCACCCCCACCCCCAAAAAAAGTCCTGTGTTGTTTACTTATTACCAAAAATAGTACTAGTCTCAACCAAAAAAGGCCTTTCTTGAACACAGAGGTGAGACTTTCAATGGAGGGGACAACTAGTGCAAATGTCTTGGCCAGATTGCTCTGTCATTCTCTTGTCCAAACACTATCTGGAAGGGCCAACCCACTATAAAAAGCTACTCTGAATAATTCAGTGGAAAAAATTAGGTCAATTGTATTCAACCTTTTTTTTCAATATTTCAATCCTTTCTTTGGGTGGAGTTTTATGCAGAAGCCCACATACCAAAAAAAAAGGAGAGCATTCTGGAATGGGGTAGGGAGTTGGAAAAGATCCCAGTCACTCAAATACCCCCACCCCCACCCCAAAACACACACACACTCCCTCCCTGGTGACACCTAAGGAAACTCTACAGGACCCTTAGCCTCCTGGAGCAAAGTTTCAGCACTTAACACAGAATATGTACATTCTTCCTGGGCAGTGCCTTCTCCCAGTCCTGGCACACAGCAGTCAGCACCAAAGGTTTCCCAAACGAGAGAAGGAAGCAGGTAGTAAAAGATTGTTGGGAGTGAGTATCTCGCTAAAGAGCTCAGATAAAGAAGCCCTCTGAAGATCGAAGGAGGATGATAACCAATAAGTGGCTTTATCTGCAAGAACACTATTCTTGAAGGCTGAAATCCAGTACAAGCATTTATGAAAGCAGAGGGCATTCAAGAGTCGGGGGGGGGGGGATGGGGGAGGCACTTACATTCCAAGTCCCCCAATGCATGCTGAAACTGAAGACAGTGCAGAACTCCATAAGCTGTGTTGTTTCATATATATATATATATATATATATATATATATATACACACACACACACCCATAAGTTAAATTTATAAATTAGGTACAGTAACATTTTAACAACAATGCTAATAATGACAGCACAACCATAACAACACACTGTAATGAAAGTTATATGAAAGTGGTCTCTCTCAAAATATCTATTGTATGTATTATTTTCAGAACAGAGTTGTGGTAACTGTCAACCAAACCACATATAAGAGGGGACTTCTGTGCTAGCTCTCTCTAAATCAGTACTGTGAATTCTGGGGCAGCCCACAGCCTGGGCCAATGGTAACTAATGACAGAGAACACACTCAAGATGCTCCCTTCTTTCTGGCAGAGAGAGTAATCCACTTTAAAACTAGAAAAGGTAGGCCTCCCTGGTGGCGCAACGGGTTAAGCACAGCGCTGTGGAACTGACAGCAGCTGCGCGCGAGTTCATGCCAGGCCAGGGAGCGTCCCACATGGCGCAGCAGACCTCTCCTGCCTTGCCCGCTGCTTCCCTCAGCAGTGTATTTCCGTCCATCTGCCTGTTCTGCTCCCCACTGTGTCTCTGGTGAACTCTCTCACCGCCCCACACCTCTGGCCTGTACCCCAGCTTGTATGCAAAAATAAATAAAGCTTTAAAAAAAATACTAGAAAAGGAACACACAGGGAATTCATGGGTGTCGGGGAGACCCCGCACAGGTGCCATAGTAACAACAGAGGGAACCCCAGGGGGAGAGGAGCAACTGGGCTTGGGTCTTTGAGGGCCCAGCATCCACCAGCCATCTTCCCTGAGCAAAGGCTGAAAAAAATTGATAAATACAAGAGCAGCAGTTAGCTAACTCTTGTTCACTATTTACTGGGGCCAGGTATTGTTCTAAATGACTTACATGGTAACTCATCTAAGACTCCCAATAAACCTAGGAAGCAGGTTCTATTTTTCCCCCTATCCTATAGAAGAGAAAGGGAAATCTACCAGGGCATAAGGGTTTACTAAATTAATACACCAGTAAGTGACAGTTAGAATTTAAATCCAGTTACGCTGACTTCGGAGACCAGTTTCTTAATATGTCGTGATGCCTCTGGAAATTGCTAATAAAGGAAGATCCAATCTGTGAGCCAAAGATCTTGTAAGCTGCTGCCCTGCAGGCAGTGTAGGGGGTGGGGAAGCTGCTGAGGAAGAACACAGCCTCGGGGGCAGATGGAAGGGGGGCCCCCTGGGGTCTCCTTTGAGCAACTCACTCCCAAAAGAATAAAAAGAATCTGAGCTGATTCTTTACTGAGGAATAAACTGAGCAGTTCATTGCTTCCAAATTCTCCAAAGAGATCAACCTTCTTCATGAGATGGACAGAAGGAGAAATAAGGAGCGGGGGAGAGTCACCCATGTGTGTGTACCATGAAGCACAAGGCAGTTCAGAGAAATGGGGGCAGCAGTGGGCCCCAAGGTAAGAAGCAAATTTCAGGCCAGTCCAAAGACCGCGTGGTAAATCAAATGGAGGGACTGAGCACCCACAAATGGTTGAAAACCCAGAGCTACCTCAGCACTAAAGAAACTGGCAGAAGTTGCCAGGGGCCAGGCAGTGAGAGAGCAAGCAAGCACATTCACTGTGTGGCTTCAGTCAACTTTGGGACAGGCCCCTCACACACACCGTCCAACCCGCTCTTTACAGCCAGCTTTAAAACACACGGAAAATTCCTTTTACAGACGAGGAAACTAAGGCAAGTGCGATGAAGCACCTGTTCACTGTTCCCAACTGCCCAGTGCCAGAGTCATGGTGCTCTCGCTTCTAATAACTTCACTCTGGCAACGAAGGAAGAGAAACTTGCTGCAAAGCGAGATATTCCAAAACCGCCCTAAATTAGAACATTGCTTTTAAAATTCTCTAGGGCGTATAAAAATCCGCTTAATAAAATGTTTCATGTGGCCTCTCTACAAAGGCATATTCACTACCCACAGTTCACAATAGTCTCTTCTCTCATTCCAAAATTAGGACATGCAATTTTCCAAACAAGACAGAATATTTAGACATGGGTCTTCCCTAGACACACAGCTGCTTAACTGCACTAGCTCTTAGTTCCCAAAGAAGACGTGGTCATGTTAATACTCTCCTGTGCTCAGTTACACTAAGCAGCCCCTTAACTAATTTCAGGTCCCAGGAGTGAGATGATACAGTGAGATTTTCTAACTTTCTGATGAAGAAGCCAGTGAGAGACCCCGCATCAATAAAATGTGACCCAAGCAAGGAGTCACCAAAAATTATCATTCCTTTTGCAGCTACTCCCAGCAGCCTTGCTTCTGGAAGCTTCCTTTCAGACTTAGATCTTGAAATTTTCCAGATTGTAAATATTGCTTCCAGAAAAATGTCCTCCCAGGATTCATCTCTGTAACACTTTTTAATCACACAAAAACAGCACCAGAGTTACTGCCCTTGCCGGCAGTTAACTGGTATTGGAGCGCCGCCAATTTGCTCACCGCTTGCTATCCGTGGAGGGTGGGAAGGCCCTTCACAGTGTGACGAGGATTTGGTAGGGAAACAAGGAGACGCGTCTCCAGGCTCAGTGCTCTGTAGACAGTTGGGAAAATCAAGGTGTGAGAAAGATTCATGTTCACATTTAGAAGAGACCTCTTCCAGTTGTGCCTGCAGCTATAAACCTAGAGAAGAGAATACTAGAACAAAGCGGGAGAGACAAGAAGCTCATGTCTCAGGCACAGGTCCCTGCACAGAGTTGTGTGAGAAATAATCAGTTGAAAATGAAAAAAAATTCCACTGATAGACCAATGTCTCTTTCGGGCTTGCTTTGAGGTAAAAGCTGTCCAGCTAGGCAGTAGAGTCCCCAGCCTGGGCAAGAGGACACACTTCTCGGGGCCCTGACCTTCCCAGGCCTCATTTTGGTTATGCCAAGAAATGCATGCAGTCAGGGTGAGCCCCATCCAACCTTGAAGACCACCCTACTCAGCTACCCCATCCTAGCTACGGCCCAAATGGCCGTTAGATAACTGACAATACCCGCGGGCGCTTCTCCAGCCCTCAGAAGCCCAGGCCGCCGCCAGAGGCAGTTTACAGGGCTGTGGGCAAACCTGCGCCCCAGGATTACAGACACAGGACCCGGTAAAGCTGGTGCAGGAGAGGAAGAAAGGACTGCAGCCCTGACGGCTCCAGCACAGGCCTCGTAATTTGAACCTCCATTCAGTCATTCTGAATGTCAGTTGTCGGGGTGAGAGGAAATAGTAGATTCTCGTCATCCACAGTAATGATGCTTCATAAAGCAGCCACAAACCCCAAATTAGAGAATCCTGAACCACAGCCCTGAAGAGAAATACAAGGTTAGCTTTCTGCAAATGCTAGTAACAACTTGTCATCAACTGATCGATAAGTTGCCTTGTTCTACGTGTGTGTCTGTTTGAAGCCATCTTACTTAATATACACGCTGATTCATGAACACTGAACTCCTGGCCAAAAGCACGTTAACTCCTGCCCGAAGGAAGTTCATCTGACAAGCAGTTTCTCTGGAAGTCTCCCAGTCTTCACAAAGTTGGGACACCAGTTCCCTGCCACACATTCACAACATGAGCTCCTTACTCACTGACCACTGTCAGATATTTATTTCCAATGTTTGTCTTCCATAAACTCTCTCAAGTCTAACTCTTTGCACATACCCTCTACTTTCTTAAGTTTAATATACAGAAGTGACATTTCTGCTTGAAAACATGAACATATTTTTAAATCTTTAGTATAGATGACCATGTTGCTCTTCAAGAAAGTGTCAATTTACCCTTTGGCAAACACAATGTTTATATTTCTTTTTTTCTTTTTTCTTTTATTTTTGCAGAGAAGAACTAAGGTATAGGCCAGAGGTGTATGGGCTGGGGGGTAAGAGGATTCACCAGAGCCAGAGTGGGGAGCAGAACAGGCAAATTTGCTGAAATACACTGCTATGGGAGCAGCTGGTGAGACAAGAGAGGTCTGCTGCGCCATGTGGGTTAGCTCCCTGGCTGGGGATCAAACTCAGGCACAGCGATGATAGCGCTGAGACTTAATCCATAGTCCACCAGGGAGGCCCCAATATTTAATAGCTTAGATCTCCCCACTCTCGTAGCACTGATTCTAGTGTCATCATTCTACTTTATTCCTTCGTTAATCAGATAGACCAAAACTATATTTTGCAATATAAATGTATTTGATTGCTGGAAGAGTGTCATAATACTCCATACATTTATTAACAACCTGTGTATCGTAATTTCTTTTTACATCCTTTGTCTCTTTTCCACTGGGGTATTTGCCTTAACTTATTCAACCGTGAAAACTCTTTACATACTAAAGAATTCAACTTTTTATTACATATGCTATAAGTATTTTAAATTCTTTGCTTATCTTAAATTTTGCTTGTATTATTTTGATGTGATGTGCTTTAATTTGCTTCCATTTTTTTAAAAAAGAGTCAAGTCTGTTAATATTTTCCTCTATTATTTGTGATTTTGATTACATTTAGAGGCCTTTGCCACACATGATTTTCAAGTGCATTTTCCCCTCCTTCTCTTAAGTATTTATGAGTTATATTTAATTCTTTCCTTCAATGTGGAATTTATTTTGATACAAGGTCAGGCCCCAAACACAGTGTGGACCTCAGTTTTTTATAAATAGTTTTCTAATTATTCCAGCAAATTCCAGTGACAGACTTTCAGTTCTTGCAACTGCTTCTATAAACTCACATAGTAGACATTCAGTCCCTTACCTTGACAGATGAGTCTTTTCCATTATGTCCAGAAATCTTTGAACTCAATATATCACGATAAATACTGATTCAAGAAGCCACTTCTTTTATATTCCATTTCCAATTTTACACAGTTGTTTTACCCACCCAACCTCAACAGATAAGCTAATGTGCTCTAGATATTTAAAATACCTCATCACCATATAAAAATTTTACATTTTCAGCTTATTTTTTCTATTAAACCAATATCCAATTCCCAGGGGAAGACATGGCCCCACACAGCAAATCCCTCTATGTTTCTGACATACTCTGAAAAAATATGAGTCAGAGCAGCTCCCAGTTACATCTTCTGCTCCCTGGCTCCAGGGAAGGATGTTAGCCAAGTGTGGGGGCGTTGAGTCTGCCCCTCAGCAGCCAGAGATTTGTGGTCATGCTCCACGAGGACCTCCAAAGTTGAAGGGGAACAACCCTAACCCACCCACAAGTCACACTCTTCCAATGTTCCACATTTTCTGCCAGTCTTGGAATTTGGAAAACAGAAGCAATTTCAGAACCAAATATGTCTCCTTGCATAAGCTTCCAAAACAAGCCCTTGTTCTTTTTGCTTGGATATCCACACTTAACTGGGGTTACAGACTGCACATTTCTAAGAACAGCTGTGGATCGTAATTGACACTTGGTGTTTCTCAGAGAAAGAAGTAAACAGAAAATGGAGAAAAGAGGAATAGATCTCATGGTTTCTCTTTTTCCAGGCTTTCAGCAAATCTAAAGAAATTTGTTGTGAACTAAAATTCATTTGGGGGATATTGCCTTATAAAGAGTTAATTTTCTGGGGCCCAGTTTTTCTGGGGCAGGGAGGAGGGAATCCATCAACTAGAGAAACTAACTCCTACCTCACAAAGAGGCATCTAAAGAAAGTAGTTGTGATTATTTCAAAATTTTTAGTAATTTGAATTGTGGCCTTTCTAGATCCCAAGACATTTCTTAGAACCCCTTATTCATCTTAATGTCGCTTCCAAGCATGAAAACAACCTTAAATTCCATTTTCAGTATTTCAAAATCCTCGCCATCTTCCTCTGTGACCTCAAAGCTAAGTTCCATGTGTGTTCTGTCCAATGACAGTCTCCCCTCTGATAAACAGGGTGCTCTGGGATGAATGCTTATGCCCCCTCAAAATTCATCAATTGAAAACCGAATGCCAACGTCATGCTATAACAAGGGAAGGGCCTTTGAACGTCATGCCCTTATGGAAGGTGCTGGTGCCTTATAAAAGGACTCCAGTGCTCCATCCTTCTGCCATGTGAGGATGCAGCATTGGTGTCTCACAACACAGAAGAGGGTCTTCAACTGGAACCTAATCTCACTGGTACCCTGATCGCAGACTTCCAGGCTTCAGAACTGTAGTGAGTATATTTCTGCTGTTTACAAGCTACCCATTCCGGTATTTTGTCATAGCAGCACAAACAGACGAAGACACAGAACATCACCATTTAAAGACACACTGTCCAAAACGGATGGACACAGCCCCGTTCCCTGTTCTTCATCTAGAGAGGCATTTAAACTGTTTGATTTCATGGTCTTAGGTACCAGACTGCTTGAGTTCAAATTCCAACTTCGCCTCTTACTAGCTGTGGAGTACCCACTATGTGCCTTAGCTTCCTCATCTGTAAAATGGGTAGGAGAAAAATAGTATCTACTAAGAAGGTTGTTGTGAGGATTAAGTGTACTAATGTAAGTGAGGAATTTAGACGCCTAGGTGGCCTGCTACCTCAGAAGCACTATGTGAATTTTAGCTGTCCCTGCAGTGGCGGTTCAGGGTGTCTTCTGATTCATGCCTCTCTAGAAGACATGCCACACCCTAAGTAAGAGAGAAGATGCTAGAGTAAAGAA
>PVIJ01011743.1:0-53164 GCA_004024925.1 Scalopus aquaticus
TTGGAGTTCTGTAGTCCTTTTGCTCTTAGGTTCTGGGGTTTCTGGTTGGGTCCCCTGCTGGGGTTCAGCCCCTCCTTTCCAGTGACATATGTTGTTGTCTTGTTGTTGCTGCTGTCATTAGTCCTTGCTGGGAGTCTTTCTATTCTTTCTCCCCTCTCCCCCGCTTTCCTCCGATGTTTGCCTGGGGCTATTCCTGCCCCTGCGGTTATGTCTGGTGGGGGGGGGGTGGGAGCTCCTGGTCTTAGTTTGTTTTCTGCTGCTTGGGGCCTGCTACTCCACGAAGGAGTGCAGGGGTGGAGTTTGTGGGTGGCTGTTGATCAGCGTTTCGCCTCACCTAGTTTCTAGGGTGCCAGTGTGCAGCCGCCTAGAAGTTGGGGTGGGGTGGTGAGTGCTGGGCCATGTTCACCACCTGCTGTGGTCTTTGTTTGTTTGTTTGTTTGTTTGTTTTTTGCTGCCCTCCGTGTGCCAAGATGTTGACACTTTGCAGGGGAGGGTGTGGCCAGAGAGTTTTTCAGCAGGAGATTTTTTCAGCAACAGGTATGGGAGGGGTTTGGGGGACTATCAGTCAATAGTCCTTAAATTCCATCCTGGAGATTTTTTCAGCAACAGGTATGGGAGGGGTTTTGGTTATTGTCAGTCAATAGTCCTTAAATTCCATCCTTCCCCTCCTATTCATTTGCATTCTAAAGCCCAGAAAGAGGTGGTCTCCGAAGGAGGTTTTCCAGCCCAATCGGTTTTTCTGGCTAATCTATCACTAGCAACCAGTGGGGGATGTTTCTTGCTTGGACTTTCTCACCTTTGAGATGTCACCTAGCCCCAGGTGGGGGATGGGACACAGTGACCCTCCCGCTTTCCTGCTCCTCAGGGCTGCCATGCAGGGAAGAGAGGGGGGTTGTGGGATGGGGGAGTGGGGGTCGCGCTCCCAGTCAGCTGGCCGGAGCCCTCTGACCTCACCACAGTTTCTAACCTTGTATTCAGTGGCTCTCAGGGGAAGCTGGTCCGCCCATCTCTCCTCTCTGCTCCTCCTTTGTGTGGAATTAGATGTCCCCTTTCTTCTCTTTACTCCAACTCTTCAGTTTATTTTTAAGTCCAAAGCACCCCCGGGGTTGATTGTATTGCGTAGGGTATCCGGTTCTCTTCGAGACAGCTTTCAAAGTTAGGGATATTTTTCTCCATAAATCGATTTTTTGTAGGAGAGCCTGATCCTAGCGTCTGTTCGCCGCCATGTTTTGTGGGGGTGTCCGCTTTCTGAATTTTAATAAATGTTACAGTTACACCCTTCGCTATTATGAGTACATAGCCTTTCCTTTTTATTTCTATTTCAAGATTTTATCTGTGACTATCTGAGCACCACATGCTTTGTTTTATTTTTATGAATCATCAAAAGCATAGAAAGAGTATATACTGAGATACCAGAATAAGTCGTTTCTTAGCCTGAGAAATCTAAATAGTAATTACAAAGTAAATAGTTTTTAAAGTTATATTATATCCTCATTGTTTATTTTGTGGGAGTTTAAATATATATATATTTTTTAATGTTTTATATATATTATATATATATATATATAAGTATATATATATTAAGGAATGTATGGCAATACTATAGCAGCCTTGAAATAAGCTGGATAGAAGGAACAACAATATGTATATCTCTGTGGAAAATTAGTTTTAGAGAAAGCAAGGCTAGAACATTACAATGTGGTGTACCAAATGTAAAAAACATTAAGAATCTTAAAGAAATACAGTTTTTTTATTCAAACTAATCATCTCTTTATGCATAGGTAGGTAGCAGTATATGTAAAGGTGTAAACAGTAAAGAAAAATGAAAGACATAAAATAGCAGAATTCAAGAACAAAATCAGAATATCTTATTCAATATTTTAGTGAACACTTCTACACTCTCTATTAGGAACTTGTCATTAACTAATCTATAAAACAAAACATTTACATTTCCACTTTATAGATGAGAAAACACAGACTCAGAGACAATGAGCCCCTTTCCCAGGCTAAGGCGATTTGAATGTTCAGGCTATGAAAACTTATATCTCAAATTTAGTACAAGCCTGGGTTTTTGTGTATGTGTTTCAATAAACCCTCAGTTTTATAGAGTCCAGCATTAAAATGGAAACACAGGCACTGGGATAGTACTAATTTATCTAACTCATCACTCCTTTTCCTACAAGTACAGGGTCTTATTTATAGGAAGATGAAGATAATTCCTAGAACTTATCTAATCATTCTTACAACATAAACTTAAAATTTCTAATAGCTTATAATTGCAAACATTTATAGAACTTTGGTGTTTCCTAACTTTTCCTGTAATATTTAATGCAGCACTTCAACCAAAAACTATAATGGTGTATGAGTAAAAAGTAAACACACACTCAGACACACATGTGTGCATAAATATCTAACAAAAAATTAAATAAGAATTTACAATCTCGTGGAAAACAATGCAAATCACAACATACTGATGTGTAATTAACAACCAATGCAAATTTTATCTTATATTAATCATTTATATTTGAGATCATGACTGACAAAAATAAACACAACTTAGTTAATACAAATACAAATCAATACACAGCCATAGTAAAATAGTTTCATGATCTCACAATATTCAACATGTATATGAACAATTGTATTTTTGTTTTCTAAACATAAGGCCTTTTCTTTCTTTTTTTTTTTTTTTTTTTTTGCTATTTTTTTGCTATTACAGAGACACCACTCACCCATGAGAATAACAATCAGACTAGGTGTTTGTAAGGAGGCAAACAGCTCCTGCTACTTGTGTTCGACATTTGTCTACTAGTAGGTGGTCTATTTATCAGGTATTTTTTTTTAAACAAACCTTCTGGACTGGAAATTTAGTTCATATTATATCACAATATGATTGGTCATATAAGAAACAAACTATCTGAAGCATGTACAGCTTCAGACATTAAAGGGCAGCCTCATCAATTAGATTTTCAATCTTCATGCAGAAAATCAGTGTTCTGTTTCATTTTTTTTTAAGTCTAACCATCCATTTCAGAAATGGTAATATACCCCATAGTTCTACTCTTTTGTTCTGTGAAACTGTTTATTTAAAAAATAAATAAATAAAGCTAAAAGGAAATGAAGAAATGGAATAGAATTTTTCTAAGTTAATGCGATTAATTAGTATTAAGTAAAGGTTCTGAGAGACTTTATTATTCTACGATGTTACCAGTGGAATATAAAATTTATTTCTCATATATCATTCTGATATCATAGGAAAAATGCAAAAATTCAAACAACTATGCCATTTGCTAATTATGTTCAAATAAGTTCTTTTAGTTACACAAATCTCTGTATGCTTATCTGAAAAATGAAGACGTCAGTGCTTATTGTGTCACCTTTATAGGAATATTTTAAGCTTCAAATAAAAATATTATAGAAGATATTTGTAAAATTTAAGCAATTTTATAAATACAAAGAGTATATTCCAATTAAGTATTTGTTAAGTAGTAGAAATTTTGTAAGCTTCTACTTATTCTTTACTTACTTCTGACCCAGTACTCAATGAGTTAACTAAAACACTTTGGAATCATATTGACCTGGGTTCAGTTCTATCTTTGAGAAATTGAGTCACCTTCAACATTTACATCTTATCTTAAAGCCAGAGGGTTTTTTTTTTAACATAAAAATATAACAATGCCACTTACTTAAAAGTGACCATTATTATTAATTATATGTGTTAATCTCTGTCTTACAATCTTCAAATTTGAAATTTAGTAAGTCCTTTCTTGTGGATAAGTCCTTTCTTTGGAAATATGTTCAACAAATAATTTGATATAAGTAGCATAGGTAAAATGATAGAAAACTAATTCAGGTGTGCCTGACTCTAAAGGCTCTATTTAATTCAATAGAATTGGCCATAGAAAACTTTCTATGAAGAAAAATTAAAGAAAAACTAAATATATTTGGAATACAATTTATGATGGAACAGCTCTAGTTGACAAGCTGCTTCTGGGATTCGAGAAAAGCTATTCATACATCTACTTGCTCTAACGTTGGCCCTTCCCTGCAATTATCAGGGCTCTAAATTACCTCAAGAGTCCAATGAAACATTCTGATAGCCACTATAATATATATACATTTGTAAGATTCTATAATGGCATGAAATGAATAAGCCAAGAAGATCACACTAAAAGCTCCACTAATGCATGTGATTTTGAAAATTACTGCCATAATCTGAAAAAATAACAAAAAACAGTTTACTAGGGTAGCACCAGAAATCCACATCAGCCACATTTGATTTTGATGAGAATACCCCTGAGTTTCTAGGCAGTGAAAGAAGGCAGGCTGGTGAATATATCCCACTCTAATTTTGCTCTATATACTGTTCATTTTGTCGCAAAAATGAATTTGAATGACTTTTGTAGGTCTCTACCCATGATAGATTGATAAGCGATAATAACATGGTGCTTGTAACAAGTAGTCACTTATAAACAATGCTTTAAGAAAGTAATTCACCAAAGCAGGTTCAGTAGATTGGGTAAGTATAAACCAGGATGATAAGAGTTAAAGTAATGCCAGATTCTGAGAACATGAAAACAATGACCAGAAATTTTACTTGTTGAGGTTTTGGCTGCAGCAGGAAGGAATAATAGCTTCAAGGAGAAATAGCTTGAAGGAGAAATAGTTAAATGATTTTTCTTTTCTTGTCATCTTAATGTAATATCTCGGAGGTAAAGAATAGGCAATAAAGCACCTTTTCAGAAGAGATAGGAAAAGTCAGGATAAAATAATCTGCACCTGAAGGGTATGACCCTATACCACTATATCATGTACAGTGTTGTAAACCAATGATACAGCATAAAAATATGACTTTACTTAAAATAATCAGAAAGTTAACATTGGGGATATCAATAAATTATCAGTAATTTTTAGAAGAAAGTACATTTATAGGAGCATTAATTTCCTTGGAATTTAAAGGCAATAAGATGAGTCACATAAAGTCTTCAGTGGTCAGGTGGTAGGTGACAATAATCAAGCAGTATAGTGATTGGCATATAAGATAGCAAAGGGTTGGGAGAAGCAATGGAATAGTCTGCGAACATCTTGTTCTTCATCCAAGATTTTACTACATGGTGCCAGCACGCTGAGCAGTCCCAAGGAAACAGTCAATACAGATGAACCAGAGTCTGGTTAAGGGAAGGAATTAGTGACAATGTTCTTTGGGGGAAAAAAAATGAGGATGCAAGGGAACATTATTTAATGATTAAATGTGATGTCTCCTTAGTATTTGGAGAAAAATGAGAATGGCAATAAAATATGAAATATAGCTTACTGGAGAATCTTACCAAAATATAGACATTCTGATCTGTATATTAATATGGTTTTTCTCCAAGAATGTTTCTTGTCTAGCAGAAGAAAGAAAGAAGATCGGGACTAGTCCAACACTGATTTTTTTTTTTTTAAATAGTAGACCATTTTGTCATTGGATTCAATAAAGACTGAGTACTGGGTCATGTGTGATTATTCCAAGCAACCTCGTGTCTCTAAGGAATGCTGAAAATGAAGTCAGGACACCATTTCCTGGGAAGTACTACCAACCTAATACAATAAATGAAGATTTGAAAGATACCCAACACTGGGACCAATGGGTCTAATTTGTGTACTAGAAAATTGTTCATGCACTCTTAAAAATGCCATGTAGTTTGTGACTAATCATGACAGTAATGATCAAATCTGTACTTTTCATCTTAAAGACGAATTTAGAGTGATTTACCCCAGCATGATGAATTACACAAATATCTAATTTGTGATGTGCTTTGACTTTAGATAATGTTACATGAAAAAAAAATGTTCTGGGATGTACTCTATAGTTAAAATAATTCACCAGGGCTCAGAGAGTGCAGTAAGGCCAATATTTCAGAATAAAGTGACAGAAAATTTCGAAGCCACTTTGAATAAGATATCATAATCTATCACAGCAGCATTTTTCTCTGCTTGTATTAGGCTCTTTGTTATTTGAAAATGTGGAAAGCCTTTATCATTGTTACTAAAAAAATAGAAAGAAAATTGATCTTCTGTTTGTCCTTACAGTATACTACAATACAATAATGAGGGGTTAGAGTAAATTTCAATAAAGGTAAAATTAAGCCTAAAGAAAAGATTTCTCATGGTAGGGAATAGAACCATTATCAGACGTCAGAGAGTCAAAAATATGGTATGAATTCAAAAGCAGTAGCTTAATTAATTACTCAACACAAGTCATAATTACAACCTAAAGCAATTCACAACGGGTGAAATTTTAAAACCAAATATTTAATGCACTATAAAATAACAGCATGTGAAAAATTCTAGATAAAACCATATGTGTTGCATAATGATGAGAAGAATGTGAAAATATTTATGTAGTATATTATAATGTGTCTAGTTCCCCTTATTTGATTCTTGGGGGATGTTAGAAATATTCTTTCTAAAGAAAAGCTATTCATTTCTTTCATAATTCTTTTGCATAGTTTTCCCTTTCACTGCAATATTTAGTAGGATATGGAACAGAATGACTTTTGAAACTTATCAAATAAATGAGTAGTATATGGCAATAGGGACTAGGAGGAAATGTTTACAGAGAATTCAGAACACAGGTTTTAGATAATACTCTTTCATTGAGTTCTTCTAAATATATATATATATATATATATATATATATATATATATATATATATAATTTATTATATATTTTACATTTTGCCCTAGGGGCAAAAGACAGCAAGTCTAACAATTCAGCCTGGATGGTTTATAGTTTTCTCTTACTATGGGATCAACCTGTAACAGGCATAATTCAAGTTCACTTAGTAAAAAAGGTTCCAGAAATGTATCCAAATAGAAAATCCATTAAAATAATGCCTCTCTAAGTGGTAGAGGGTATAAGAAATATTTACTTATCTTATACTTGATTTTTTAAATCAAGGCATTAGAAGATTTGAAAGATTGGTCAAGGCCTGTCAGTATATCTATGAAGTTTCCCAGATTTATTTGAATCTTAAGTTATATATATCAATATATTTCATGACCTGATGCTAATCGGCTATCTAAAAAGTAAATGGAAACAAATTTAGAGAATTTAGCAAACCTCTTGGAAGAGAAGGTAAAATTCTGTCTAACCTAGGACAGGACAATTTTACCATCATCTTTATAAGAAATTTGGACACATGGAGACACCAGGGATATGTATGCACAGAGGAAAGAACATGTGAGCACAGAGCAGAAAGTTGGTAATCTGCAAGACAAGGAGATAGATCTCAGAAGAAAGAAAATTTCTCAATACCTTGATTTTCTATGTCCAGCCTTCAAAACATGAAAAGGTAAACACGAACTAGATACATTGCTGAAGTCACAGGCTATAGTAAATTAATAGTGATTTTGATACTGAGTTTTGGTACTAAGATTTTTGTAGAGATTTTGGAATGTTGCTGTAAAATGCCTACAAATATGGAAGTGATATTGGAACTGGGAAATGGATTTAGATTGGAAAAGTTCTGAGTTTGCAAATTAGAAATACCTTAGATTTCTTCGAAGAGACTATTGGTAGAAAACATATATAGGGACCTTAAAGATGATATTTATAAAACCTCAGATGCAAAACATGTTATTTGACATTGGAGGAAAGGCAATTATTGCTATAAAATAGCAAAGAACATGGTTGAATTGTGCAACAAGTCCCAAGAGAAACCAAACCAGACATCTCGATTATGGACTTCTGATTTCCATAAAGGTGAAAAAATAAATTTTTGTGATTTAAAGTATTTAGTCTGTGGTATTTGTTATGGTAACCCTAAAAAACCAATACATGATAACTTATTAAAATTACTCTTTTTCATACACCTTCTCCTGCCCCCTCCCCAGCCCCCACATCTTATCCTATTTGCTTTGCAAAACCACAACTCTGGTTCAAGCCAATGTCTGCCTATGGTACACATGTAGCATACATTTAAGTAAGTCTAGAAGAAAGGAAAAAAAGACACAAAACCACACTAACTGATCTTAAATTAAAACCACAGATGTCAACTGCATTCTTAATTGCATTGCAAATTTCTTAAACTTCCTTAATTCACTGATTTTTTAGTCTCTTCAGAGATATTTCACATATTCTCATCTCAAGATTCTAACACTTAAATATACTCAAATTGTTAAAAAAAACTTTCTTCATATCTATTAGCAACATCATGCATTAGTGTAGGATGTTTGTTATACTCGATAAAACAATTATTAATACATTATAATAAACTATATTTCATAGTTCATATTAGAGTTTGGTATTTCTGTTATGCTGCTCCATGGTTTTTAACAAGTGCATAATATCCTTTATGCATTTGTTATAGTATCATACATAATATCTTAGTATTTTGGATTTCAGCCATTCTAGTAGGTATGTAGTGATATCTAATAGCTTACTTAAGTTATAATTTCTTAATATCATATGATGTGGAATATCTTTTCATAAGCTTATTGGCAATTGGTGTATCTTTGGTAAGATCTGCCTAGATACTAATTCTCTCACTTTTAGATTAGATCTTACTTAGTTTTCCTAATTCAACATTATCCTAATGTCCCCTATGATTCCCCTTTTTCTCTATATGCAATAAAACTTCCATTACCAAAAATATAAATGTTATTTTTCCATCTTAACCAGCTGCTTATTTTGTTTTGCATAAACTAACAGCCATCCCCAGTTTTGTTCCCCTTTCCCATTTCCTGTTCTCTCTTCTCTCATTGTCTAAACTTAAAATAACCAAGGTTTTGCCCTATCATTTCACTAAAACTACTATTTAAACCAACCCATGTAGTATATCAAATGGGTGATTCTAAACTCTTACCTTTTTTGTCTATAAATATTTCATTGAGTTTCCTCTTTCTTAATAAATTTTCATTTTTTTCCCAATAAACATGATAACTGCCAGAGGTAATGGTTTTAAATGCTGCAACTAGGGCTTCAGAATTATTTTCCTAAAACCAGCTAAAATACACCAAAACTTGGTGTATACACCAAAACTTGATTTTACACCAAAATACCAATACACCAAAACTTGATTTTTTTGGATTACCAGAAAATTTAAGAAACATCTAGGTCATGCCAGCCCTGCTGTATCAGTACCTGCAAAATATCTCTTTATCTCCTTCATGTAAACTCAGTAGAAATCATGGCCAGAGAAAGAGCAAAGAATTTAAACACTCTGTTCTTCCGTTAAAGTGGGCTTTATTCTACTCATCTGTTTTGTTTGGCAGAGAATCTTTCCCAATAGTAAGTCCACTAAATATTGGTACTCTATAGCTACATTCATATATTACTTAAGAATTTCAAACGTCAAAACTCTGAAGGAAACAGACTTTTGTAATACCACAATTAAAAGAACGTAGGTAGCTAAAATAGAAAATATATATATATGTGAAATAGCAATTTATCTTTCTGATGATTTAAGGGTATGTAAAAGGATTTAAAATAATTATGCATGTACACAACTACAGAGTTTCAATTTTAACATATACTTGCGAAAAATGAAAAGAAACAATACATAATATGATTGTGCCAAAAGACATCCAAAACTAAAAACAAATACAAAACAGGAAGAGATAAAATTTGGATATTAAAGATAACAGTAGGCCTAAGCCAGATATATCTTATAAAAGAAACAAAGAAATCAGATGAAGCCCACTTGATAGGACTTATAACAAAACTATTCATTATTGTTCAAAATGTTCACCTATAATATCCAAATTCCAAATGACCACCAAAATTAAAGCTCCATATCCTGACTCATATTGTACTCTTTTAAAGAAAAAAGACAGAGAGAGAGAGAACAGGTTTTCATTTATGCTATGCAAACTATTTTAGCACAGTAGAAATGTCGCCTTTTTAAATGTATAGGATTGACGTATTCTCAATTCTTTAAAATTCTACTTCAGGAGGCTAAAACGTACTTTAAAAAAGTTTCTGACTTAATTTTAGAAAATATTTCACATCCATTGACATTGTCCATTTTGCACATTTCAGGAACATGGTTATTTTAAGAACATCTGTATTTTCACAAGCATGCCTGCTTCTCTGATGAGAATAAAGCCAAAGTAAACTGAGCAAGCAGGTTCATGTGAAGAGAATAAATGAAAAAAAACTTTTTAGAGTGCTAGTTATTAAGTTAAAAGGTACATATTGTCAAAGTAGTAAAAACTTGCTAAGGACATATTTCGTATTACCAACTAAATTTCTCATTACATATCAAACATTTGAGATTTTATCCTAAAAAGTATTAGGGATTATATTTTTAAAGAAACCTGTACTTTTGATTTTAATTATAAAACAAATGATATTATTATAAACATTTTCTATCATAGAAATCAATTCGTTTTTGATTTGCTGTAATTTAGTATTGAATACGTGGCAAAGACCTTGTAGAGATCTTCACTCTACTGCCATCTTGTGAGACTACCCTTAAAGTAATCTCTATTATCTCCTTCCATCAAACCTAGACATTTGCCAACATCTAGACACATTGTTACTGTGGTTAAATGTCTATACTCCTATCTAAAGCTAACATTTTCAGCTGTACAACAGATTATATCTTATCGAATGAAAAACATAGTTCAAGCCCTTTTTTCTTTCTCCCAACTTGTCAGTTTTTCTTGGTATTGTAATGTTCATGTGGACATGTAAAAGGAATAACTCAGTTGTGCACCGCTATTTTTAAGATCCAATATTGATTTGGTTAATAATATCAGAGGAATTTTTGAACTCTGGAATACCTATTTTGAATTTCACTATCCAGATTTAAGATTTGAGTTTAGATTTTCAAGTCTATCAGAGATTCTACCTGATACTAGACTTGATATTCCAATATTCAGTTATTAGCTACAAATTAACTCTTCTTCCTTAATATGTGTTAAATATATTTTTCTCCTCTTCTTTAAGTAAATAATAAATGAAAATATTCTCATTGAAGAGATTACTTAGTTCACAAATATGAAAAAGGCAAAATCTTATTTTATTGAGGGCCACATTTACTTCCTTATCTCAGAAGTAATTAGTGTATCAATAGTTTTGTGTACATCCTTCTGGTTCTTTTTCTCTACATCAGTACAAATACATGTCTATACATACATGCATACATAAGTCGATTCATTAATACTGAAGATATTATCAGCAAAAACTGAGTGGTTTTTTTTCTTTTACCTACCACTATTCCAGATATTTTCCCAAATAGTATTCTAAGGGACTTAGAAAGTCCTACAAACATATATATATATAGGAACCAAGCCTTACAAGACTTATTACTCCTTTAAATTTCTGATAGAAATATGACAGCAATTTTAGAAAAATTAAAGTAGATATGAAGTGTAATTCCAATCCAAAAGGGATTTCAACATACTTCATTTGTTTTTTTTCTTTTTTTAAATTTCTGTTTCAATTTAAGCAAATTTCTGACTAACTAAAGAATCCATATTTTATTACATTTACTAGCAGTAAAATTTCAGACATATGTAAACAACATTTAGATAATTTTCTTCACAATGCAAAGTTTTTCTATAATTTACTTCAGTAAAATTTTCAATACTATAACTACAATTTGGCTATTATTCCTGTACTAAAGTTAAGGAAATTGAGTTTCAAAGAGATTTAGTGAGTCTTTAAAAATTACAAGATAAGTACAAGACAGAATCAAAAATTAAGGACTCATGCAAATTTATAGAATATAAAATTTACAGAACAGAATGCAAATTTGATGTTTTTCTCTTCAAACTTGCTTTGAATTATTTTCCAAATTTGATTTTTGAATGATGAGTACTAAATGCTTTCTTTTCATTATAGCAGTGTGTATTCTAATATTTCTACTTCCACAAACATTAAAAGTGGATTTTAATAAGAATTCTACATATATCGCAATTATGAAATGATTGGGGTATGAGAATTTTTCTCTAAGTGAATTTATCATTTAAGGTGAGAAGATTTAAGATTGGGCTATATTAAAAAACATTTGAAAAGAGATTCTGTTTGCATAAAAAAAGATAATAGGTAATGCATGATTAATAGTCACTATAAGCAAACATTATATTAATATTTTCATGACAATAGCATTTATACTAAAAACATATTCCTGTGATAATTTATTCTATATTGTATAAGAAAGGATATATGTGGGTTAAAAAATGCATGCAAGATAATATAACTAGTAAACACTAATTCCACAATGTAGATTTCAGCTAATTCCAAAAATATGTTAACGTATAAATTGCTATACTACATGTTCATGTTCACTGTAGTGAGTTTAAATAGAAATGTTAATGCTTAAACAGAAAAAAAGTAGTTGTGTATTATTATGTCCTTTTGAAGAGATCTAGATAATATCCAACTCATTAGGCTTATTCCCTATAGAGATATTCTTCAGAATGCTGAGTGAAATGTTGCCTTCACCTTTATTTTCTTAGCTAAATAGATTTTGGCATTCAAGTCCATGTTAGGGATAGATAATAAATTGTATGCCTGTAAAATTTTCCATTTTGTTAATGTCTTTTATGTGGCAAATTTCTCTTCTTCCCTATTATTGTCTACGAGTGTAATGATTGGATAATGATATCCAATACTCTGAGTCATTTTATGTATAAATGCCATATGCATGCAAATTTGATTTGCCTAATACTCTGCTCTTTAATTTGCATTTTCATAGAACTAGTTGAGTATTATGAGGTAAAATTATACTGACTGGTTTCAATATCTTAGAAAGTTAAATCATTATTATATGGGAAATGTTGGAAGGCATTAATTATGAATGAATCATGAATATTCTCAAAGCACACATCTTCAGTTTTAATATGATAATAGTTACATGTCCTAAAGATTTATTTTAGAGTTATGGTACATATCCAATATTTTGATTAAAAAATTAAACAGTGATTTCAAGAGGAAAGTATTTATTTATTTGAAGTAATAATCTGAAGATGTTAGTGTAATTCTAAGCTGGTAGAAATTAAACACATAGGTATAGGGCTACAATGGCATAAAAAAATCCAGAAACATCGAAGGTATGCCAACATACATGAATTAGAGGTTTTCTTTAAACAAAAATATGCTTTTTAATGCCACTAACTTTTTAAAATAAAAATAATGAATACAGGTCCTTAATCTGAATCATTACAAAACAAGTATGTCTTGTCATAGACTTTAGACACTAGCTTTTATCTTCTGATTAAAAAATTAGAACATTTTCAAGTCAAAATGTTGAGATCAGGAGACAGAATGGAAGTTAATCAGAACTACGTAAGTATCCTGGTACTAAACAGAAACCCAGTTAAATATGCACAGATGTCTGCTTTGAAAAATTATAGGAGAAACAAACATTATGGACAAACAATCTTAGGTATAAAAGCATATGGTAAGAGTGGAAGTATATATTCAGTTGGTTTTATTTGATCAGTATTTCTCATTGCTACCTGGTAATTAACAGTAGTCTTGAGTCTGTTAAAATATATAGATAACTAAGTAGATCATCAGTATTATTAAACCAAGATCTACAGAAATTCCAAGGAATTTACATTTTTAAAGGTTTTATGTGATTCCTTAAATAAGACCTTTATGAAAAAAATGAAGTAGGAAATGGGTAAAGACAAAGAAATATACTTGGGAAACAGCTACAGACAAGCTGTGTATACTAAAAAAAATCAAGAAAGAGTGTGGTTTCACAAAGAGAAGAGTTTTATAAAGGTAAAAGTTAAATAAGAATTCAATAGTTTTATTCTAATTTGATAAATAGTAGGTAAAAGCTAATTTCCAAAAGAGGAATTATAATAGAAGAGTTGCAATGAAGAATGTAGCCAGAATTCTGCATGAAGAAAACCAAAGGTGCACTCACTGGGAGAAAAAAGACAAGCATGAGTCTACATTTGGGTACTATTTGAATATGATGAATAATAAAATATATTAAAATATATGTCTTATTTATTTTTGCATGTTTCATATGACTATGAGAAAACATTTATTGCACACATAGTTGGCATTATATTTTTACTGGATCATTCTAGCCTAGAGGTCATCTAGACCTTATTAAAATCTCTAATTTTCCCGAGCACAAACATTTGTGCAGAATCAAGTCCAGTTCATATAGTTTAAGTGTGAGGTGCCAAATATCCCTGATGTGCATTTTCCAGGGGCAAAAGTGCAAAGTCAGAAAATAAAAAGGATTATTTGAATATCTCTTATTTTCCAACATCCTCTAATAAATTAACACTGTGTGAATACATAATGCAAAAGTTTGTTCTCTCTTTATAAACAAATAAATGAGTTGTCTTGAAGAAAACCAAATTTCCTCACCTTCAAAAATAATTTACAATATTGCTTTTATGGAAAAAATAGGAATTTCTGATGTTTATACATGTGAGATAAAATATCACCAATGAAGATATTGGAATTTGTTTTTAGAAGTACATTATATAGGCAGTCTAACTAAGAAACAAACAAAAGATGACACAAATTTACTAGTATTAGAAATGAAAGTCTGGACATCACTGCAGTTCTTATGGACATTAAAAGAATAATATTTCCCTGTGTGGATATTTTTGTTTTTGTAATTTATGTAATTATTGTGTTTTAGGTGGAAAACTAGATTTTGATTCTCATGTCTGCCGCAGAAGAGGCATTCGTGCATTGGTGCTTTATTGGAGCTGCCTCCACTCACACTTGAAAATTTTTCTCATTTTGATAAATGCATGTGAGCTAGTATTCCAATTAACATTATACCTATATACTTTGGTGACAAAACTGGAAACATCATAGAAGAAAGCTACAAAATAATATTTATAATTTGGGATTGAAATGATAAAGTGGCCTCTATGATTATGTAATCTGGTTCCTTAATAGTATTTTTTACACATCCATCCTAAAGATAAATGATTCTTATTACTTAATAGATGTTGATTTTGAGAGAATTACAATACTAAGATGACACTACTGAAAGGGATCGTAATTATCACAAAAAGTAATATTTTAAACAATATGATTAGATAATAGAAGAAATTTTTGTGTATGGAAGAAACCAGAAGTTCCCTTCTAAGACTAAGAAATTTTTATTCCAATCAGGGAAATAAAGTTTTGCTCTTCTATAAAATAACTTCACACATTAGAAGGTAGACTGAAAGAAATGCTTATCTGTATATTAGAATATTTTTGAATAATGTAACAATAGGAGAAAACGATAGGACATGACTGATACTGAAATAGAGGTATAGAATCTCACTAAGCAAAGATATCATGACAATAAACCAAAGAAATGTTCTCATTCCATAACGATGCTGCACCCCAAGCATAAGATCATATACCCACAACACATTAACCACTAACTAGTTATTTAAACCAAGTTGTTTTCTCCATTTGCTACATCCACCAAAAAGGTCTTGATTGAAGTACAGTAGTTAGGGCACATAGGATAAGTGGTAGTTGCTTGTTTACTAATTTTTTCTCACTATGCTAAAATTTTCTTTTTTATAATTTTTTTAAAGATTTATTTATTTATGCATACAAGCTGGAGTATATAGGCCAGAGGTGTGGGGCAGTGAGAGGATTCACCAGAGACAGAGTGGGGAGCAGAACAGGCGGATCGACCGAAGTACACTGCTGAGAGGAGCAACAGCCGAGGCAGGAGAGGTCTGCTGTGCCATGTGGGAATCTCCCTGGACTGGGATGAACTTAGCTGCAGTGGCGCTGGATAGCTTCACAGTGCTGCACTTAACCCATTGTGCCACCAGAGAGGCCACTATGCTGAAATCTTCTAAGGTCAATATTACCTTATCCCCTTTTAATCAAGAACCATAATTGTGAATGTATGTACATACATAGATGTTGCTCAATAAATAACTAATGGTAATGATTATTTCCACTGGTTCTGTTATAACAGATTTTTTTTTCTTTCTATGGATGATAAAAACGAGTTCAATATCTTAAGACACTTAGAGATCACATTAAATTTCAACTTTTGTTCCTATATTCTATACATTACAACATAGCTTATTGTAAACTAGGTTTCCATTTTACACTATTTTATATTTTTTCAGTACATGCTATTTTTATTGTATTATCTTCTTTTGGGTTTTTTTGGAAAGAAGAACTGGATAGAAGAATTGGGGTGTAGGCCAAGGTGCAAGGGGTTTAGCCACAAAGGTTGTTCATTAGCAAATAGCAATTCTGTTTTGTTTTTTCTAGCAATAGTAAAAGGGAAGGAAACACAGGGTCCTATATCAGTTTTTACAGTAGGAATTATCAGTATAAGAATGACCTAGTAGAAACAAGAATAGTTTCAGGTGAAGGTTGCAGAATATAGTTTGTATAAACCAGTTATGAGAGTTAAATTATATTGACTGTATAAAACTGCACTTTAGAAGGTTCTGTAGAAATAAACTTACACTTTCAATCATTCAATATCTTCACAATATTCTATCATGGTTTAGTGGACTCACACTCTTAAATATTACATGTAAATGTTTTCCTGGGTTCCTTGATAACTCTGTAACTTATTACCTTTAAAGCATCGGTAAGTGTAAATAATGCACTGGAGATGAACTGTGACTTTCTAGTAAGATGACATCCCTGTATATGTTCTTGTACCAACTGACTCAAAACAAGGTATAAGAGCAACTTTGCAATTGTAAAAATTTTGTTGACACACTCATAAAACGTGATTTTTTCCATTTATCTAAAAAATGATTATTCAATTCCCATTTGGGACTGAACTAAGTAAACACTGTCTAAGTTATACACTTGACGGATTACATGAAATCAGTTACAGTATGTTAGACATTACTGAACAATCCAAATTAATTTCATAAATACTCATCTTGATTGTTTTATGTATTAGTTTCAGAATTTGGAATTTTAAGAATTCCTTTAGTTATTCCATTGTATGTCAGGAATGAGTGGTTTAAATTCAATGCTGATGTACATGTGTGTACATCTGTGGGTTTGTGGTGTCTATTATTAAGTTTCTATGCAGATTTATGTTAAAGTTAACACAATCTTTTTTGTTGTTCTTTTCTTTTTTAGCATTATACCAATGTAGCTCTAGTCAATCAAAATCATGTTGAAAAACTATTAGAAGAGTAAAGTGGAGCATAACTAGTAGAAGAATACAGAATGCAGAAGCCAAGAATTCTCTCAGTGGATTCCATTTAAATCATCATTAACACCAAACAAAACACAATTTGAATGATAATCTCTATTACTCTTACTCACTCTCATTTACCCTAAGAGTTAATCTCTGGCAGGAATTATAATGGCTAAATAGAAGCAAATACAACTAAGCACAAGCAATCCAGTAACTGCCCATAAGACGTGTATCAAACATCATCTATAAAGTTGTGGCAAACAGAAAAATAATGCTCTTGATTGACAACAGCAAGATGTTCATAAACTTCACATTTTGAAAAAGTAATATTCTATTTCCTCTTAAGTTGCAAAGTAAAGAAAACAACAGCTCTACTCTGCCCATTGTAACTGCTAAATTCTATCTAGCTCAAAAACTACTAAAGTCCTTGGAAGTAAATCCCCTATTCACTTATTTATCAAAGTCTGTATTTTTTCTTGTTGTCCAATTGGTGTTAATTATATAAGCAACAGTTATTGATTAATATTGGTGTTTTTAACTTGTGTTTTGCTTGACACAGGAAAAAAAATGATGTGAAGTTCAAATTGCAATTTTAGCACATATATTCGGAAAAATATTTCTTTTCTCTGATACCCAAATTTGTAATTGGAAAACTACTACTCTATAAAATTGCTCAGTGAAGTAACACACAAGTGCCTAGAACAGTATTGGACATATGCTGGGGGCATGAAAAATTTGACATCTTGTGCACTTCTCATTTTATGAATTTTATTTCACTTTGAGATGGACAAAATCAAAATTAATTATTTTTCAAAACAAAACAGTTACTGACCCATTCCAAACCCATTCCCTGCTGCCAAACAGAGCTCAACTCAGAATTCCTAAGCAGGAATCCAGATATCTTAATGTATTTAACAGACTGCCTCTATTTTTCATTCTGTCTTAAAACAATTTAAAGAAAATCAAAGTGGTAGAAAATACAGGGGCAAACATTACTTATTTAATTCTACTAACATTTTAAAAGACTGATTAGTCAATAACTATCACATATTAAAAATAACAAAATCTATCAGAATAAAGTAAAATCAGGAACTGCTAGACATATTCCAGAAAATTGGCATACCTCCTACTTCTCTAACCTACGTTTTCTTTAAAATACAGGTAACAAGAAACAAAGTATACAGTAAAGAAATGAGAAAAACCTGACCTAACTTACTGACAACTAAAGACACATCAAAAGCAGTAAAATGCATATGTTTTAGAAATTTGGGCCTCCCTGTTGGCTCAACCGCTGCTGCGCTGTGGAGCTGTCAGCGCTCGATGCGGGTTCGACGCCCAGCGGGGAGAGTCCCACATGGTGCCACAGACCTCTCCTGCCTCGCCCGCTGCTCCCCTCAGCAGTGTATTTCTGATCTGCCTGTTCTGCTCCCGGCTTTGTCTCTGGTGAACCCTCTCACCGCCCCATGCCTCTTGCCTGTACCCCAGCTTGAACAAAAAAAAAAAAAAAAAGAAAGAAATTTGCTGCCACCAGAACAAACACAGGATCCTCAACATGCAAGGCAGCTCAATCATTAACTGCAGCATTTTACTGTCAGCTATTATCAGAACTGAAACACCAAGAGGTAGACGGGGTGGGGGAGGTGTTAAGAACAAAGAGAGAAGGAAGCACAATGGTCTATGGTAGTAGAATATGTATAAGTTGGCAGTGGGTGAACCATGGTGCTAACACTAACGGCTCCTATAATTAACACTGTTTTTGGCCTTTGACAATTCAGTTATTTTGATTATAAGGGCTCACTCTTTCAATTATCATAGTGCTTTTTGGGTCAATGTAATAAAGAGAATACTGTAAGCGGAAATGTTTTTCATTAGTTTAAATATATTTTGTGTGGCCTGAGAATCTGTTCAGTGCCAGTAATAACAGCAAAATTAAAAAATATCTCCATTTCTGTTCCTATATTTTTCCAGCTCTAACTGTAATGACAAGTATACTGATTGAGTGAGAGGAAGTTGAAACAGACAATATGCTTACTTGCATCCTTCCCCCCCTTGTCCTAGGTAGTACTCTCTTACACAGTATTTAAAAAAAAAAAAAAGTTGATATTTTAAGATCTAAATCTAACCTCTAAAAACCTGAAAATCAAGAGTCTTTAAGACACCCTGACTTATTTTATCTCCCATGCCCAGCACTAATAGGTGTTTAAGCCAAGATCCCAAATTATTTAGATCCAATCTATCAAACAATGGGGTACACATTTTGAACTATTTGTTGTTCAATCCATCTAAATTTGCTATTTGATTCATTATTGCTCATTTTATATTGTTTTTATTCTCATTATTACTTCTTCCATCTATGACTATTTATTAATTCATTTTTTATTCCCAATGTAGTAAATCTTTAGGGAGTTCTTTCTTAAATACATTTGTACAGTCTGAATATCTCAACCCACACCTATCACGTTCTCTACACATTAAACACTTTGTGTTTTTTGAATTCCAATCAAACTTCCTTCTATTTCTCAAGGTTTTTGTACCCCATATGCTTATATCTCTATTGTGATGTTCTAAAATATTTTTGATTTAAGGCAGATTAATTTTTTTCCAAGAGTAGAAGTTAGGATGATTCTGTAGGCTAAACCTTTTCCTGGGAACTCACTCCAGGAGAATATTTACTGATCTGGAACCTGGTTAGTGCATCTTCTGATTGTCAGAGTAAGCTCAGATCTGTTCTATTCTACATAGTGCTTTTCAGTCTTGCTGATCTCTCTCCCTGGTAATTAGAAATGCATCATTGGCTTTCTCTACCTTGTGGAGGTTAACTCTGTGGGAATGTTCTTCCACTACATCTGTGTTTCTTGTGACTACATCTCTGCTTTCTCAAATATAAAAGCTCATTCCTTTCCTGCATCATTTTGCATATTTCACACAACATATTCATAAGATTATTTCCTAGTGAATCCAATTCATAGATAAGAAAACTTAATTAAAAAATTCAATTAAACTGCCTAAGTCACCCTGTGTAAGCAAGAGCATTTGGACTTGAATCTTAAATGATCTCACTACAGTGTGCTGAAATAAAAGTGTTCTAATAGTTTGGTTGTAGGGTTCTAGGTTGTAGGCCCTGATGCTAAGAACAGGGTATGTGGGGGAATAGGTAAGGTTCTGTGCCTTACTTGTATTCTTTAGTCACTCACACTACAAGGAAACTTTGCTATGAAGGCTTTCTGCATATTATAGTCACTTTCCTAACGTAGTCTTCACAACACTTGCTGGTTGCTGTATCTTGTACTGCATATAAAAGCGCTATATACATACTTCTAGCAAGTGTTCAAAATATTAATTTATTAAGATGTCCTTCCTTTATTTCCCAGGTAGTCTTTCACTGGAGTTAAAAAGGGGGTGGGGGGGCGCATTCACTCTATGTCGCTTATAATCAGGCCCTATATGCATTTTAATAGTCAAATAATTAATGTTTCTGTCACATAGATGAGAATATGCCAACCTTTCTATGTTAATGAAAATAAGCCTTTAATGCATAGTTGATCATTTTATGGATATATTCCAGTAATGAAGGGAGACTGATTTTCATATTACCATTTTAAGTCATTGATTATTCAATGTTTGTTACATTAGGAGTGGTAGAGATGGAGCAAGAAGGCAGTCTTTAATTGTGCCACCTCCTTTTTTCACAATTGGATTCCAAATATACTATGATCAAACAAGCCTAATTTCCTGCATTGCCAGTATAAGCATGATTCAGTGTCTTCATCACTGCTATGCACCTGATTTTTATTATTACCTTTATCCTTCTCTGACTTAATCCATATATATTCCCAACATTCAGTTTGTTGTATATGCTTGTTAAACCTTCACTGCTTATGCTTATTTACACAGATCTTTTCTTTCTGATAACTGTCGCTTTAATTTTCTTAACCTCCAGGTTTTTATATAAAATCAAAAATGATTTGTATCTAATTATTCTCTTAGTATTTTGTGTATTGGGTCTTTCAATATATGATCACTAAGAATCACTAAATTTTGCACTGTATCTGATATGATCACAGTCTCCTACCTGGCTGCACCGTCCCCTCTCAGGTAGAGGTAGGGTTCAGGAGGTTGTAATCACCTATACTGGGCTCTATCCCACATTAATTAAAATTTCTTGGGGTAGGGCTCAGGCACAGAAATTATGTTACATTCTCTACTGATCCTAATGAGTAGCCAAGTTTGAGAAAACCTGCCCTAGCATTATGTTGAGAATTTGACAGTGTTTAAAACATGTGATTAAACATGCATCAGAAAATGTCAAAGAATACCCAGCAATAAAAAAGTTTCCAAGGAGGAAACTTTTAGACTGCAACATGGATAAATGAGGCATAAATTGTGAATCCTAAAGGATAGATGACTGAAGCAGAAGTAATTATTTAGAGATGATTTGATAGAAGAGGTAAAATAATGAAGACTGTCAAGTTCTCAGGTAAAAAAGATTAAAATCAAATCAGATTTATAAACAGTTATAAGCAGTTATAAAAACTGTAGTTGTAGAATATAATTCAAAATCCATCAGTTTGGACTCATTTGGAAAAAAGGGAAATAGAGAATTTGAAGAATAAAAGATTGCACTACCAGTGTTTTGAAAAAGGACTTTGACAATGATCATTTTCAAGTAACAAAATATAAAATAAGTTATAAGATGAAATGTCTATTTAAGAGAGCTGCAGGCACCTTCCCTATCTTGGAATATGGGAGGTTTAGTATGTTGGAAAAAGTTAAATGTAGCTTAAGTAATTGTAGCTAAAGGAAGAATTTTATCCTGATCTTACTCTCACTGATAAGTTGACAGGTCCAGCTAATGGTGAGCAATAAAATAAAGGATTGAAAAAGCAAACTTGCCCAAGAGGATGAGTAAATCAAGAAGCAGAAGTAGACTTGCTCTTGCTTCAGGCATTTAAGATACTAGGTTGAGTTAAGGATTAACAGGAGACCCCACCAGAAAGAAACAAGAGGACTTTTTATGTCCTTCCAGCATTGTTTAAGACTAGTTCATGTCCTGATGGAACTATGCCTGACCTGGCTCAAGTATAGAAGAAAATAGAAATTCATTATTTTTAATATTTTTTCTTGATGTTTGGTGTTTCTGGGATTTTGTTTTTTTGGTGGGGCGGGGGGTTGGCCTGCAACCAAAGCAGAGTGTATGTGACAAGGCTGATACAGTTAAAGTCATACTTGTAGTCTACAGAAATTCTTGGAAAACAACAAAGATAAATGAGTAACAAATTATCATTATCCTTTTATTTCACAATCATGCTTGTAGACCTATGTACAAATAAGTGCGATCCAGTTTGGTGATACTTTGAGTTTACACAGATAAAACAAACAAACAGGATTAACCCTATTAGGGATTGATAAAGATGTGCTACATATTGCTTTGAAAGTAAATTTGAATATTTATAAGTGTTAATTTGCACTCGTAAAAGTCTTACAAAATTTTAGGTAAAGTTTAATAGTCTGATGACGCCAATGAGAAATATATCCTTTGTATGTGAAGACCCTTGAGTATTTATAAGAAAACAGATGACCTAAGCTTATTTAAAGGATCTTATAACATTCTCTACCTGCTAAAATATACTTTAGTTTGTTATACCATAAAGTAAAGCTATTAATTTATAAAATCCCATTGTTTTCCTAAGTGCCCTGTTACAAACAACATAAAGAAAAATGAAATGAGTTGCCTACTCTTCTGATAATGTAGACATTATTCTTTTACTTATAACAGTGGCATATTATAAGTTGCCAAGTTTTGAAATGCTGATAGAGAAAAAGATTATATATATATATATTTGTATACATCATACACATACAAATCATCTTTTTATTGGTTTTGAAAGAATTAAAAGTGATTTTTCCTGCCAATGTAATCTCTTGATATTTATTTTCATTATACTCTGCTATATAGTTTGTCTCCCAGAATTGCTTTAACTAAAGAACAAACCTTGGGGGAGGAAAAATGCATTAAAAATTTCTATACATCTGATTCCAGCCTCTCCATTATTACCAAGAATGTTCTAAATCACCTTGTGTCTGATGACGTTAAATCAGAGACAATAGGCAAAGGAGGCCATGTCAGCATGCTGATAATGCATCTACCATACTGTCTGCTTGGTTTATAATCTGTCACCTCCCATTTAAAGGGCACTAGAGAGAGCAATTTTGATCTAGGACAAGTTTGTAAAAGCAATTCCACTTTCTGTTTTCTTGTCTGCAACAACAATTAGTTACAATTGCAATATCTTAAGTGTCTGACATTCTCCACTGATTTCATTTCAGGGCTTTATTCCTTTCTAACTTCATTTTAAGCCATTGAAAATACAGTACAAAAACTAGAATGATTAAAAAAAAAAAACTCCCAACCTAAATATTTAGTATAGATTCCCTACAAGCTTTAAAAATACTGTATATATTTTTATCTTCCAAGCTTAGAAGAGTTCATTAACACTTTATAAAAAGAGTTGTATGCTTTAAGATTTCAAAAACCATGCATATTTGTCGTACAGATTCAGTTGATACACAAAATATACATGCGAACTTAAAGAGCACATCAAAGCCACGTATCCAAAAAACTAGTAAGTGTTAATTGTCTTAATTATTGCTTTGCAAGCCACTATGTGTGTGTGCATGCATGTGTGTTTGTGAATCATGGTTCAGTCAGAAGAGAGAAGCCACATAGTAACCTAAACCTCACTATAAAGATTAATTAGCTATTTATAACTATATTTGAGATTACTTAATAAGGGTGAATTAAATGGAGCTCTAATGAAGAATCTGAAATTGTGGGGTAGTAATCAATGAAGACATAAAGTGGAGAGTGTCTCCCACACTGTTTCCCTTCTAAAGATGGGATTTAGATTCCATTGGAGAAGGCAGTTCTACTGGTACGGAAAGAAGTGTGTTGGGTAACCCTGGAACTGAGCTGGTCCCCTGATGATACACCAAGACTACTGGACGAGAAATCATGGGTTATGTTTTCTGGAAGATAAACACCACTGAGTGTCCTGTGGATCGCCAGCTATTGAGTCTCACAGATGCAAACTTGGAAACAAAAAACACTGGAGTCAAAAGAGAAACCCATTTATCTGCAGTATCCCTCTGGCACTTCTCCTGGCAATGGAAAGATATTTCTAACATCCAGTTCTATTGTATGATGTATGAATCTCAATAAAATAAATGTACTGAATGAGTTTGCATTCTTTAAAGAATTCTTATAATTTGCAACTACATGGATGGAACTGAAGGGAATTATACTAAGTGAAATAAGTCAAAAGGAAGAAGACAAATACTGGATGATGTCTCCAATACATGGCATACAAAGAAACCAAAACAAAGGGTCAGATCAAGTCAAATGAATAACAACCCTAGAAACCTGAATGTGGAACTGAAGCTACCAGATGACAAAGAGCAGAGGGGGGAAGGGGTATAATGGAGTATGGTGGATCCCTAAGAGAGCCTTGATGGTGGGTGTGATGTACAAACAAATACCTAAGGGTGTGACGCTACACCTGTAAATCATATACAATACTGTGCACCAATGCTACACCAATAAAAAATAATAAATTTAATTTAAAAATTTAAAATATACTCAATAATAACACATGAGAATAATTTTCAAGATATTCAGGTAAATCTGTAATTCTTTCACATGATGCACAGAAGCAGAATATTTAATGAATTCATGCACAGCAAAAAGAGTTAAACCACAACTATGATAAAATCATTTCAAAACTTTCAATGATGTGATTTTAAATGTGTCAGTTTTATAAAAACAGATATGAATCTGATCTGTTTTAATTAGTGGGTTATATGGCTATTTATACTGAATCTCATTAAATAAGAATATAAAATTTAACCACATATAATACAAGTTTATAAATTTACTTATGATCTATTTTATAATGAAATAAAAATACTACAGAGCAATTCCTAGAATATGAAAGTATGAAAAATGATGCTGCCTAATGAAGTTATTTTTTAATTAAATATGAAAGGCAAGTACTTTGAGAATCTTGTTAAGATCTGCTCTTAAATAAAACTTTGAGGTATGAAAACAGAGCAAACAGTATTGTGTATATATAAATTTTAATTATGTATGCTTGTGATTGCATAGATTGATATACTGTATACACTAAGACATGTAACTTCATCTACTTTTCCATTTTATTTTGAAGGGCTCCTGAAAGTTTTCAAGATTTAGGAAAATATGAATTCCTTCAATTCAGTGGTGGGTAGAAGTTCACAATATTTTTCCAACAGCATCACACTCATCCAATTTACCATAATCTCTCCTCAACAGTATAAGTAGACGGCTTAACTTAATTAATTTCCTTAACTCCTTTCTGACATACCACCAATATATCAGTTATGGTGTTGTTAGATTTTTCATGGCCCCCCCTTTCTTTTTAATTTTCCCCTCTCTGTTTCACATCATTAGATTGCTTCCTGCTGCTCTTTTATGAAAATAAAGTCCTAAAAGGGTCTGTAAGTTCCATATCACTTTTCTACGAAGACAAGAGATAAATTTTACATTTTCCTCCTGATCCACCTTCTAAGGTTACCAAGCTATTAGACAGAAAGGTCAGTATCATGCCTGCTACTCCTGATACAAAACTTCTCTCACAGATGCTACATCACCATACTTCAAGCTGGCAAGGTCCTCGAACTCCTGGTCCTCCTAGACATCTGAGACCAGTGCCTTAGAGAGTGTGGCCAGCATGAATAGAAATCTATTATTTCTATGGCTATATATTATCCTTGCTTCCTTGTAGTCTATCCAAACTATTCTTCTTCCTCCCCCTTTTTGTGAAATTTTACTTATTTTATAGTATTTTGACTGAGGTAACACTAGTTTGCAGTACTATATATGATTCAGAGATACAGAATTACACCTCTTCAGGGCTATTTTCCTACATCACACCCATTGCGTCCCCTCCCAACTCTACTATACACCATGCCCCTCTGATAACCTCAATGACATACCATCAGGCATTCAGCTTTCTCCTTTTGACTGATTTCTATTTTTTTAAGGATTTATTTATTTACTGCATATAAGAACTGCCATGTAGGCCAGAGGTGCGGGAATTGAGAGGATTCACCAGATACAGAGTAGGGAGCAGAACAGGCAGATTTACCAAAATACACTGCTGAGGAGAGTGACAATTAAGACAGGAAAGGTCTACTGCACCATGTTGGATAGCTCCCTGGATGAGAATCAAACTCAGGCTTAGGGGTGATAGCATTGAGACTTAACTGTTAGGCCACCAGGGAGGCCGCTCCTTCTGACTTATTTCACTTAGCAAAATAACCTCCAGTTCCATCCATGTTGGCACAAACGGAAAGTATTTATCCTTTTTTATAGTTGAGTAGTATTAAAATGTGTATATATAGCACATTTTCTTAATCCATTCATCTGTCATGGACAACACAGATTGCTTCCATAAATGGGCGATTGTAAGTAGTGTGGTAATGAACACAGAGATGCATATATCCCTTCACTCTTCAGGTAGATATCTAGGAGTGTAATTGCTGGGTTATATGATAGATCTATTTTCAATATTTAGGTTCTTTTGTCTGAACTCTAGCAAGGTATATGAACATTGATAAGAAATCATAGGGTCTTCATTTCCTGGGCTATTTGGTTTTTGTATTTATGACTTCTATAAATAGTGGAGAATTGATCCAACTATGTACATTAAGATACAATAAGATAAAAGTAAACTATGAGGGCCTGCCTGGTGGCTTAGGGGTTAAGTCTCAACGTTATAACCACTATAGCCTGAGTTTAATCCCTGGCGGGGGAGCTAACCCATGTGGCTCAGCAGATCTCTCCTATCTTGCCCGCTGCACCTCTCAGCAGTGTATTTCAGTCAATCTGCCTGTTCTGCTTCCCACTCTGTCTCTGGTGAATCCTCTCAACACTCCCCTACCCCTGCACCTCTGGCCTATACCCCAGTTATACTATGCAATAAAAAAAAAGATAAAGGTGAACTATAATTAATTCTGTAGATGTTTTCTTTTTATGAGTCACTGAAAAAAATGTCCTAAGCATGCTAGTTTTCCTGTTTGGAATATATTGTCTACTTTGCATGACCAACTTTTCATAATTTTCCGGGTCTTAGCTTAAGTATCAATTCCTCCATGATATTCATCACTGTAAATGTCACTTCTCATTAGTTATCAAAGCCTCTTTATAACATATATCATATTGTAATTATACAGCTTTTGTGTGTGTGTGTGTGTGTGTGTGTGTGTGTGTTCAATTCCATTTCCTTCAACAGACTATTGCATCCATGGGAGCAGAAACTTCATACCTTTTGTACTTTTATTCCCCTTAGCGATGTCTTTTCACCTAGAACTAAATATACTTGCTGTAAAACTGAATCATTTCCAGTATTTCTCAAACAAAACTGTAAATCAAGTATGCTGAATAACTAGTAAGTGGAAGGAAGAAACTGAGGTATTAAATCTGGTTGTCTCTTCAGGATCAAGATTTTAATTCAGCTTTGCCATTTATATTTCATGCATGATTCAATTTAATGACACAACCCCGTAAGGGAAACATCACTATCATTTTAGAACTTAGAATACTCAAGAAAACATAGTCTACAGTTGTATACACAAAGTTCAAATGACACAAAAGTTACACAAGCCTTCCCTTTGAATATAAAAGAGGTATCTGTACCTCAAAAACATGTCCTCTGTTGAATTTTTCAATTATCAAGCTATAAACTGATTTAAATGGCTAGGTCTTTCTATTTCCTAACAAAGAAATTTCTTCTTTGCACACGTGCATGTACACACACAAACATACACAGACTCTAACATAGAACTGCTATTATTTGAGTGTTTACTTACAGGAAACAAATGACCTCAAAATAGCATTTTCCTATACATCTCATATAAAAAGTCATTTTAATTACTATATAATAGTTTAAGTCAGTTCAACTAACATTTTTCAGCACAAGAATGATACAACTTGGTCCTTCTAAATCTCATAATTTATTATCTATCTGGCTACTCCAAAATAGCAAATCTAATTCAGACAAAGTTTGACAGATGTTCCAACATAGGTGCAACATTTTACCTTCTGTTTAAATTTGTGTTAATATGCTAAAATATATCACAGAAAATAGATGGTTTTTCTGAGCTTTGTTCTTACTTGTAGGTTTAGAGGAAATAATGAAAGATAATTCTGGAATAATCGATTAAGGTGATCTAATGAAAATTCACAAATAGCAAAGCAGAGAGTTTAAACATTATTGAAATTTAATGAATGTTTCCTAAATGATAAATTTTGGCATAAGTCCTCCTATAGCATATCATCAAATATAGTGGTAGACAGATTAATAAATCACTCATTAATTCATACATATGTATATGAAGTTTAAATATATAAGCATAAATATATGTATATTTTATTTGAGTAGCAGTAGTACAAGACAGGGGTTAAATGATAAATGGTAAAGGAGGGTTTTAAAAAGTGACTGACTCTACATGACTTAAAAGATAACTGGGGTTTACCACATAATAAGAGTAGGAAGAAAATTCCAAAGATAACATGACAACAGCAGGATTTGGAGTTTGTCATTGTCAAGGCTTACACATGTCTTTTCTACTAAATTTTAACAAATAAAATGTTTTTGTTTTGACTTTGTTTTATTTTAAAGAACTTATTGAATGCATAACTGAAGCTGGCTAGTATGTTTCTATGTCTTAATGACCAAGAGAGAAGTACTTGCTATCTTATCAAGAAAGGAAAAGCAACAATAACACATTTCTTAATGTCTATGATTCAAAACATGTCACACTTACTAACTCATTCAGTTCTCACAGTCCTCACAACCTTTTATTGACCCTGATTTACAGATAAGGAGACTAAAGCTCAGAGAAGTAACTCAATTGGCACAATATCATAAAAGTTAGTCTTAAAGAGAATGAGTAGTACAATACAGGTATTACACCTCCAGAGCTTGTGCTCTAATATATGGATCCAGTTCTTAGAAAAGAAGTTCAATAAAGAGTACCATTTTGAATATGTTAGCTTTGAGGTACTGATAGAATAAGCTCATATGGAACTGTTAATTTACATAGCATTTTGTCGCTAAAATGAAAAAGACATCCGAGGCCTAAAATATGGATTCTGGAACCAGTTAAATGAGGATGGTAGTTGATATAGTCAAAAGAATGCATACATTCTAATAAAAAAATCAAAGTGATAGAATATTTAAAAATACTTTCTTTTAAGGAGATACCAGTCAAAAAGAGATGTGAAAAGGGGTTACAGAGCTATAAAAAGATACATAATACACTGTCATGAAAAGAAAATATTAAAAAGAGTGGAATATGTCATTTTAATTAAAATCTTCATTAAAATTTTATACATAGAATATATACAGTAGACTCTTAAAACTATTAATAAAATTTTATCATGTTTTCTGACTGTACATTAATGGATGGTACAAGTGAAATACTGACCTTCATCACTATAAGTAATAATGATAGGTGGGTTTGCAACAATGTTTAATAGCTCTTACTTCAATCTTTTACTTGTCCTTTTATTTAATATTATTAAGCTTTATGAACTCTTGCAAAAATGAAGTAATTAATCTTTATAACATTCCCTGCAGATAGTTAGATAGCTTCATTATGATAACAGAAAAGGGAACATACATTGGTTAAGTGAATTTTGCAATATCAGCACTTAAGTATTTCTAATAATCTATTAAACCCACAAGGATAATAATGTTTTTCTTTTCAAGTCCCCTTTAAATATTTGAGTGTTCCACATACTCTTACTTTTATTTGTTCTCTATGCAAATATTCTATCATTATAAGAATAAAAGGTATTTATCCATTATCCATTTTAAAGTAAATTGGATTTAATAAAAACTACATTTAAAATCTATTTTTTATAAAATATGCATTCTCAAAAGATTTGTAAAAATACATTTTAAATTAGCTTTAAAATAATCTTTGTGTGACTTTTATTTTCATTTTATCCACTACAACATCTATATATTTTATCATGATTGGAATTTTGGGTCAAAATTCAAGAAAAATAACATACACTGTTGAGATTTTTAATCTGCAGTTTTCTTCTCGATTATTGTTTTCTGATAGAAGGAATATCACTCAATTCCTCCTGACTGTGTTTGCCCATTATTCAAAATTTTAAAAAATGCTAATTCTACTTCTTTCGTCAAATTAAATTCCTTGAAATTTTGTTTATTCACAAATTCATGTATTTGAACAAATTGTTGTTTTAAAATTAAAACAATGTGATACACAGCAATTCTCAAATAACACCATTAGTCACCGCTCCAGATAACTGAAGATTGAAAAGCACAACAAAGCCAGTCACTCTTGAAGATACAGAATGAAGCTCTAAAATACCTTTATCTTGTCTCCAAAAACAATGTTTAGACCTTTGGTGAATCGCTTTGTGAAATACGGACACAACTGAGGAACATGATTAGACCTATAATGCTTTTTTTTTTTTTTTTAACATACAAGCTGGGATACAGGCCAGAGGCGTGGGGCGGCGAGACGGCCCACCAGAGACAGAGCGGGGAGCAGAACAGGCAGATCAGAGGTACACCGCTGAGGGGAGCAGCGGGCACGCAGGAGAGGTCCACCCCACCATGTGGGACTCTCCCCGGCCGGGCGTTGAACTCACGCTGCTGCTGCCGACAGCTCCACAGCTCAACCGCCGCGTCACCAGGGACGCCCAGACCTATAATGCTTTGACAAGAGTAAACACACTGCAATGAATGTTTGTATCTGTTTAATTCTTTCTCATGAAGCTACATCAGTTCTTTTTACATTTTTAAAAAGTAGTTTCTACTTTACTTTCCATTTTTTAGGTGGTATTGCTGATGTAAATAAACCTGGATTCTTGTTTATAAAGAGTAAAAAAATACCTATAATGCAGATTACCTCATTCTTTCTTTAATCTGTTCAAACCTCAATCAGTTCATAAAAGTGTTACTAATATGTCGATAATAAGAATGCTAATATTTACTATCAGACTCATTGGAAATAACATGTTTTAGCAAACAGTTTTTCAAGAATACTACTACAACTTTTAAGACAAGAACCCACAAGGTCTTACTTTGTACTTTCTTACCACTCTTGGAAAATAGTCTTCCAGACATTTTCCACTCCAAGAAGATCTCACTGTTCACAATAATTAGTAAAATGCAAATGTGTTGCAAGTCATATAGTTATCCCTCTCCTCGCAATTTACTCTAGGAAACCTGCAATGAGGTAAGGCTCACTGGAGTTTTCTGCTGTTTTTGTACTACGGGTTTTTTCAATTAAGCCATGTCCCTGTAATCACTTTCCTCTCTTTTTATAGTACTATCTAAAATCTCAAATTCTTCCTTTTCTCTATTATTTAATTCCCTTCTATTAATGACTCACTACATATAATGGTGTGACTACTTGTTAAAATGCGACTCCTGATCAGTGATAACTCAAAGGTTGAGAAGAATGCAAGGGATGCATGGACTTTACATCCTTTAGTGAGGCACTGGCACTGTTTGGATCACTGCTAAAGCACTTGTAAAAGGAGAGGCTTAAAACTATTGAATAATCTGGGATCTCCCTGTTGGTGCAAGGGGTTAAGTCTCAGCACTATGAAGCTATCAGCAACCACTGCAGCTAGAGTTCAATCCTCAGGAAGGAGCTAAACCACATGGTGCAGCAGACACTCTCCTATCTCACCTGCTGCTCCCCTCAGCTGTGTATTTCAGTAATTTGCCTGTTCTGCTCCCCACTCTGTCTCTGGTGAATCCTCTTACCTCCCCCCCACCTCTGGCCTACACCCCAGCTCTTGTATGCATGAATAAATAAATTAAAAAAAAAACCTATTGAATGATTTAGTCACCCTCAGCCCATGATCTCAAGAATCTAAATATTTGTGACTGACAGTTTAAAAATGAATGTTGTCTCTCAAAAATTATGTAAAAGCACTAATATTTTCCTCTCATCTATCAACAAAGTGGATATTTGCTTTCTATTTCTTCAGATCTAATAAAAGGGTCTTCAAAAGGATCAAAAGGATCACTTGCCATGTCCCCCAGAGACAAAAAATATTATTGACTGAAGTGTTACTCAAACTTGGCAGATAGTGGTCATTTGCCAGAGAGAAGTGATCTAAGAGAAACAGATATCCTGGGAACATACTGTTCCTTCCTCCAATGACAAGGGAAAGAAAGACCACTCAAAGTCATTGCCTAAAACACTCTGCCCAAGGAAGCATACTGGGGGAATTTTGGGGTGTTCAACAGAAAAAGGCCAATGGGAGATAGACTTCACATAATGAATTAAAAACTAGAACATTGTGGTGTTCTATGTTGCAAGTTGCACCACTCAAAAACAGAGCTGACACCATAAGCCACCAAACCATACAGTAAGTTTCCCCTCTTGAATATTTTCTAGGGAAGGCTCTAAAATATATAGAACGTGTTCTACAAAAGACTGAACTTTAAATATCTGTCAAATACTGGCACCTAAATATAGCAGCAGTGGTAAGATGGGTGGGTATATGACCTTTCCCTTATCCTTCTCTCCTTTTAGCCCCAACTCTAGATTGGTCAGAAACCATGGTATATTGGCAGAAAAGAAATACAAAAGTGTGATGAAGAAATACATCAGCAATCTCCAATGAGCCTTACCTCATTGTAGATTTCCTAGAGTAAATTAGGAGGAGAGGAAAAAGGATATGACTTGGAATACATCTGTATGTTACTAATTATTGTGAATAGTAAGAATCTTGGAGTGAAAAGTGTCTGGAAAACTATTTTCCAAGATTGATAAGAAATCTTATGGCACCTGCCTGACATTTTATACAGGAGGAGTGAAAAAAGTCACAGAACATTTTTTTAAGAGACTGAAATTAAATAATAGAAGGGCTTTTTGTTTGTTTGGACCTTATTGAGTATAGTTAAGACCATAAAATTGTTACTTTAAAAAAAAAAATCTTCCCCTTGGCTGATATCTAACACCTACAAAGAATTCCACTGCAACACCAAAAAAAAGCAAAAAATAATAATAATAAAAAATAAACAAATGGGACTCCATTAAGTTAAAAAAAATCTTCACACTGAAAAAACAAAACTATAATTAAAACAAAAACACTTTACTGGATAGGAGAAAATATTTGCACTTCATATATTTGACAAGTGGCTAATATCCACCATCTACAACAAACTCATATAACTCAACAAAAAAAAAACTCAATCAAAAAGTGGGTTGGAAACCTAAACAGACACTCCTCCAAATAAGGCATACAAATGGCCACCCCCATGAAAAATACTCATTATCACTTATCCTCAGAGAAACACAAATCAAAATCACAATGAGGTACCATCTCACATCAGTGAAAATGTTCCACATCAAAAAGATCTGAAACAACAAGGTTCAGAGAGGGTGTGGTGGGAATGGACACTGTTGGTGGGAACGTAGACTGGTCAAGCTCCTCTGGAAAAGAGTTTAGAGGTTTCTCAAAATATTAAAAATAGATCTACCATATGACCCAGCAATTCCACTCCCACGTATTTACCAGAAAAACACAAAAACACTAATTTGAAGGGATGTATGTACTCCTTTGTTCATTACAGCACTATTTATAATAGCCAAGTTATGGGAACAACCAAAGTGCCCAAAAACAGATAAGTGGATTAGAAAGAAGTGATAAAGTGATATATAGATATATATATATAGATATAGATATATATATATGCACACATACATATATACACATACACAAACACACATACACACACGCATACACATACACACAGTATAACACTAGTCAGCTATAAAAAAAAAACTCATATTTGTGATGACATGGATGGAATAGAGGGACTTACAATAAGTTAAATTAAATCAGAAGAAGACAGTGACTGATAATATCACTTATATACAAACACAGGGAAACAAAAGAAAAGGTAAGATGAAACCAAAAAAACAACAGTGTTAATCTGATGGCAGAACTGAGGCTACCAGAGTGGGAGGGAGAAACAGAAAAGCAGAGGGAGAAGTGGACACAATGGACTGCGTTGGATGGGTGGTGGTATGTGGTGATGGGTATGGTATGGTAAAATATACCCTAAGGGTATGATTCTATACCCCTAAATCATACACAACATTGTAAACCAATGTTGCCTCAAACACACACACACACACACACACACAGACAAATTCTTTCCCTTTCATGCTTGAAGTGAAGCACAGAATGATTAATGCAGCTTGTCAGAAAACTTATAAACATACAGAAAAATCTAAATTAATGTCTTTGGATTATGTTCCCAAATTTCTAGGAGTCAGAAATCTATGTCATCACAGTCAAATAATTTAAGAACCTACAAGTCAGAGAATAAGTAAAATCAATGATCAAGTATATCCTGATATTGACGCCATTGATCAGCATTAATCTTGGAGTACATGTAAGCACTGATGGAAAGATATAAACAAGACACTGGTGCAATTTTCAGTCCCATCCTGAATGTCAAATGAAGGCAATAATTGGCACTACTGATCACCATGCCAAATTGCGGGGAAGGTGTAAGTGACACTGGCAAGGGAACTTCTATCTGGAAAGGAGATTTAAGCCTTGAAGTCTCTTATCCAACAGGAAAAAAAAGTCAGTAACACTGACATATTTCTGCATTCAAAGTGTCACAGGGAGAGAGGGAAAGGAAAGTGAGAGAGAGAGATAGGGAGGTGAGGGGGAGAAAGGGAAGAGAGAGAGACCACTCTAAAGCATCACACCATCTAAACTGGAAAACAAAGGAATTCATTGTGATTATCATGAAAAATTGCAAGAATGAGAGACTTAAAAAAAAAAAAAGAATGAGAGAATTTTTTTTCATATTGTGACAGAGCTTTTGACCAGTCAGGCTAAGATCTGCACCTCATGGGCTTTTATCACCCTTGACTTCTCACCTATTACTTGCTTCTGACAAGATTTCACCACAGGATCTTCTTTTGCAAATGGAAAATGTTGCTTGAGTATGATTAGAGGAGGATCTAGGTAATAGAAAGGTGGGAGAGGATTCAAGGAATGGGGTGGTGTTTTATTTGCTTGGACTTGCTTTGAATTTATTTGATTTCAAAATGAAAGTCAGGCACTGAGGTACGGTTTTCTTGAGAAATATGAGATTTGGTTAATTATGGAAGTCAGGAATGATTGCTAAGAGAGCATGTAAAACTCTGAGCACAAGCAAAGATGTCATGCATCCAAATAGGATGGGAGTAGTGGCAGTTCTTTTGATAGACTCCAAATAGCTACAGCAACAGTGCAAAAAAAAAAAAAAAAACAAAAAAAACCCAAGATGGAAGATGGTGACCATCGATAGTCTGGTTGATGACTTATTCTTAAATGTCCATTTAAAACATCCATAGTAACTAACAAGCACTTTAAGATAATTTTCTTCATGCCAGTGTTTATAATTTGAATATAAATTTTTTTTTTTTTTTTAAAAAAGACTGAGCAGTATGTGAAACTCTGGGTAAACCCTAAAAGGAATTTAGCTTAATGTCTTATCTCTTTCACTTCTACTTCCCTGAGATAAGATATTCTGGACTTCCTCCAATAAATCTCTTCATTTACTTTTATTAACTCAAGTCAGTTATCTGCAGCCAAAGAATTTCTAGTTCAGACAAGAACTCTCCTCCATATATTCAATCAATATATGAAGACTAAATAGAATATTTCTTTATTGTTCATATAAACCATTATCTTTTTTTTAAAGATTTTAATTTTTGCATATAAGAACTGGGATATAGGCTAGAGGTGCAGTGGGTAAGAGTATTCACCAAAGACAGAATGGGGAACAAACAGGCAGATTGACTGGAATACGCTGCTAAGGGGAGCAGTGTACAAGACAGGAGAGGGTTGCTGCGCCATGTGGGTTAGCTCCCAGGCTGGGAAACAAGGCAGGTCTTCACGGTGCTAGTGCTCATACTTAACTCCTAGGCCACCAGGGAGGCCCTAAACAATTATCTTTAATAAAATCAATCTAATAATACATCTCCTCAACACATTTCTCTGCTACTACTATGTAGGAAAATATGTATATACACCTAAAATAAACTTCAATTTTCATCAATTATAAGGAAAATAGTGTTAAGTACACTAAATCTTTTGTTGCATTATTAAAGATTTAGGTTATGTAACAAAATTCAGAGAAATTGTTACTAATTAAATCACATAGACTGCTACAATCCAGGAGTTTTAAAGAGTATTATGTTTTTTTTTTTTACTGATTCCTAATATCCCTTCTTTCTAACTGCTCCAGAGAGACAAACACACCTATCTTCTAACCTCCTTTCCAGAGTGCTCATGGTCAGTTTTCCCTCTGTGACTCCTAGAAAAAGTCCTTTAGGTCCCTTGGCCAGTTACCCTTGATTTTCAAGCATACGCCAAGGCAGAATCAATCTCCTAAACCATAGGCCTATCCTAGATCTACCCAATCTTGCCACTGTTATAACCCCAAAGATGTAAAAGGGATCTGGCTGGATATGCAGACTGAATAAGTACATGTTTCTCTTTATAAATAATGTTAAAGATACATTTTTTTCATTTTCATATTAACCACTGTAAACTATACAACCACTCTGTTTTTCAATCATGGTACAGAAATATATTCCCACAGCAGATGTCTCCTGCTTTGCCGTTGCTCCCCACTCTGTCTCTAGTGGATCCTCTCACCCCCACCCCCCACACCTCTGGCTTACACCCCAGCTCTTGTATGCATAAATAAGTAAATCTTAAAAAGAAATATATTCCTGTGCAATACAATCTGATACACAAGTCTCCAGAATCTTATTCTATAGAGAATTTTCTTGAGATAACAGCACACCAGGTCTCATTTAAGCCGACTGATCATTTGTTACTGAAACTCCTAACTTGAATCATAACACGAAACATCTATTTTTTAGGAATAGGTCTGTTGAATTTGAAGATCAACAACTTAGAGATAAATCATTAATATATTAAAATCATTTTGATTTCAGGTTTCCCCAATTCAGACTATCTTTGGATTCTTTCAATACATTTCCTGCTAAACTTCAAAGGTTACAGGGAAGTGAGTATAATTGTAACTCAACAGTTTCTAAAAGTAAGATTCCGGTATCTAAATTATTTTTGGCAAGAAATTTAAGGGTTCTTCTTTGTGTCTCCTAAAATCACACAGGCAAAGTAGTGCATAATTATAAACTTCCAATGGAAGAGGATTGGTTAATTTTATCTTCAAGCTATAGTCTAAAAAAATAAAAAGCCTAAAAGAAAATTCTACTCTAACAGCTGACAGGACTTTAGGAAAGTATAAGAGTCATCTTTATACTTAGTGCAGCTGGGAAGGATTCATGGTCTGTCCTCAGCCTGGCAAGTCCAAAACTCAACCAGAACAGGTCAACACATACTTCTATCATTCCAAGTATTACATATTTTAAAATACTAAAATAAACAATATATGCTTCTTTAATTTTACTTTAGTATCCTATATTGCATTAAACTCTAACAAGAATCTATTGTAGTAACCTTGATACTATTAGGATTCCATTTAGTGTATTTCACACTATCCTAGCTCAAAATTTTTGCCAAGAGTCAACTCAGTGTATGGCAAAGTCAATATAAATAACAACTATAAATTTAAGTGACTTTCTGTCATACCATAAATCTTTCCAAAATAATTTATTAATGCAGTGTTTTTAAACTCTTGATGGTAAACATATAAATGGAGTTTTTGTTTATTTTGTTTTGTATTTATTTCTAATCGATAGCAAGCAATAAAAATGAATTACAAGAAAAATTAACAGGATAAAATATAATTTTTTTTCTAATTTTTGTGGTGGTAAATAGGAAAATAACAAGTTTTTAGTAAATCATTTTAAGTGTACAATTTAATGGTTAAGTATAACCTGTAAGCCCATTATTAAGAAGAAACATGCAGCATGTAACCGTTCCTTTTACTTAAAGATAATGTCATCATCATTTAATGACATTAAAGATAACGTCATCATAGTTGTAGCATGTGTCAATTTCCAAACATTTTAAGTCATATATAACACAATTTTCTCATTTATTCATCAGTCTTAGTCACTGGGTTGGCGTCCATATTTTGTTTTATAACCCACATCAATTACTTAACAAATCTTTTTCCCCCACCATTAACCTTGTACCCTCTTTGAATCTTTATCCCTCCCCACTCCCTCAAAAATCACACAGGTTTTGTAAATGTCCACAAGTTTATAATTTTGCTTTGTCAATTCACCCACTAATATTCCTTCTTTTTCATACATATAATATATAAATTACTATTTGTTTTCATCTTTCTGACTTGCTTTACTACACATAATCTCCTCATTCTCCTTCCATTTTTTGAAATGGGCACATTTCTTCTTTCCCTATAGCCAAATAGTATTCCACTGTATGGATATATCTTGTTAGGCCAATGCTTTATCAGTGCATACTTATGCTGTTCCCATGTTAGTTATTGTAAATAATACTGCAACAAACATTGTGGAGCATATAGTTATGAATAGATGGTTCCATCTTCTGACACATGCCCCCAAATGGGATTGCTGGGTCATACAGTTTTTCCATTTTTAGTTTTTTAAGGTAGGTTCAAATGCTTTTAAAATGGCAACACCAGTTTACATTTGCACCAGCGATGTATGAGGGCTCCTCTTTCTCCACATCCTTTCCAGCACTTATTGTTGACCATATGTCATGGTTTTGACTTGCAGCTCATTTATTAAGAGTGATACTGAACATTTTTTCATGTATCTATTGGCTTTCCTCTTTGGAGAATTATCTATTAAAATCTGCCTTCCATTTGTTAATTAGTTTGTATTTGTTGTTAAATTGAATATTTTTTTTAATATCTTGGATACTAACCCTTTGTTGATTGTATAATTTTTGAATATTTTCATGAATCTCAATTCCAATAGCTGGAACTGATCTCTCTCTCTGCCTCAAAAATTCTTCTCCTAGTCTTCTTTTATAGCATATAACTTAGAGTTGTTATATATTTAAAATTATATTTTCTCCTCTACAAAATGCTGTATTCAGAGGAAGTCTGTATCTTATCTAGGGACCAAATTTATGATAATTTAATTTTTCCTGACAACTCCCTGTTCTGGTTTTCCTCAACAACTATTTTAAATAATTTAATGTTTAAATATTTTTTATCTGTGTTCTGAAATAAACCTAAATTTTGTGACATGAAACGCAACTTCTAACTTGTTTAGCACTTATTTCTGCAAGTGTAATAACAGTAATAATAAAACCTAAGTATCAGAGATTATTCTAGGCCATTTAGTCCAACAATGTAAATGAGGAAGACAGTATTATTATCCTTATTTACTGGTGCAGAAACCAAAACAAAACAATTTTCCTAAGGTACAACAGTTTACTAATTAAGTGGCTTGGAATTACTGCCACTTCAGCAGTGTTTTCAGAGAATGTGATAATAAGTAATATTAACCCTGTATCTTATTTATACCTAATAAGAAAGTTAGTAGCTGATCAATATTTGTTTATGAACAAATGAATCATTTCAAAGAAAGTGCTGGTTATCTTATAATTTAAATAGCTTTTATTTCCCAAAACATGGACTTCTTTTTAAGAAAACAAACCACAATTAATATGCCTGGTTAAAAATTTAGTTTCATTTCTTTTTAAGAAAACACATGAACTGCTAATTTAATATCTTAATATTTTGTAGATTATAAAAATTTTAAATTTAAACTGCTTATCAGTTTGTGGCAAAGTAGTGCCAATATAATTATATTTTTTAAGGGACTTAAGTTGGTTACTTGTAGGTCAGTTAACATTGAAATGTACAGCTAAGCAAAACTTTTCAGAAACAGTAACTGAGCAAATATAGCTTGAGATCTTTGATACTGCATAATAATTAGTGTAATAAAAAGAAAACTTGATATATTGCTTATGAGCAGAATACTATATAATGAAGTCTCTAAAATAATATCTAAAAAGAATCTAAATATACTTTCACGCAGTGCATTATTCAGTGACTCTGAAAGTGTTTTTATTAATAAATACTACCAACAGCTTTTAGCAAAAAATAAGAATTTTTTTCCAGTAGCAACTATTAGTAACTGAAAGTCTGCCTAAACATCATTCAAAAATAGGAGTAGACTGTGTTTCCAGAAAAAAAAAAGAAAAACAACAATAAACGGAATCAAGAGCTGTTCACTGCCATTCAGTTTTAGATTAAAGGTTCACTTTCTGGAACCATTTATAAGTTTTCAGAGGGGAAGACAGGAGAGTAAAGAAGAGTTGAGAAGGATGTAATGTTATCATTAATATGAGTGAGATTAATGTTGAAAAGATTATCAGCAGTTTCTTTCCTTGTTCAGAAGTTGAGGATTGACTTTTAAGAAAGTGAAGGACAAATAGGACACAAATGATGGCTACTTAGGCAAAAAATGAGGTGATAAATCATCCAATATAAGTGTAATCTTATATGGATAAAACATGACTGGATAAATTGTGAAGACGATAGTTGTAGAGTCTTGCAGTTTTTCTCCTAAGTTTATAAAGAAAACATACTCATGTGCAAGCAAGCAAGCAAGCAAGCGCATGCACGTGCGCACGCACACACACACACAAACACACACAGCAATCAGAAAATGGTCAAGATTTTTTTCTTCCTTTAGTTGCTCTTTAAAATATCTATTCAAAATTAGAAAACATAATTAGAAAACCTAATCCTGAAAATTAATTATTATTTCATTTTCATTGACTCATAATGTGACACCTTTAATATTGTCCATCAGAGTCTGATTTGCACAAAAATGCAGATTATACTCTAATTTCATATGACTTATAGTACAGGAAAAGAGAGTATATATGACTTCTTTACATGCCTTTGATTTATCTGACAGATTGATTTAAAAAACTAAAGTACACTTGGATACTGTGCCAAAAATAGGCGTTAAAGTAGTTTATGAGGAGTTTTGAGCAAACACTTATCAGTTCAGTAACCGAGCAGTAGACTGGATGTATTATTGCAAGATGTTATCTGTTTTTAGATAAAAACTCAAACTACAATGAAGTTGATAGCTTTTTATGGTTGTAGGATCAAAGAAGATGCTCTTTCCTTCTTACTTCTTGGCATTGTTGTCTCCTTGAACTATATAAAAGTGCTTATGAAATCTTATAGTCCTCTAACTTGAAGCAGCTAGAAACAAATTATCAAGACATTATTAGCAGAGTCAGTCCAGATCAACCCATGTCAAAGGATATGGAGCAGCTTTCAGAGGCTAGACAAGAAGACCAATAAGTGAACACCATAAAAAGAATTGCTTACTGGTCTTTTAACCAAACACAGTTGGTTAGTAATCAACACGCTTATCCTCAGAATAACTATTTTGAATTTATTATAGAAGAAATCATAAAAGAACAGGGAATAGTCCTTTCAAGTGCATTAGAGACAGTCAGCAATTTTCCAACAATGAAATATATTACTGGTCAATTAAAAGGTTGCCCAGTGATTACTTTAATAAGGTAGATTATAAAACAGAAGCACATAAGTATAATGCTATTTTTCCATGGAAATAAAATAAACCCATACCAAAAAATAAATCAAACGAAATCCTTTAAAAATATGTGAGTGAAAATTTTGCATGCATATGAAATTAGTTAAGCAATATTTAAATATTTTATCAAAAGGATAAATATAAATTATGAACAAATATTGACCAAATGGTAAGCCCAACCGTCTACAGTCGAGGAATTTATAATGGGCACTTTCATATTACTCTGGATTCAATCCCACACTGATGGAGTTAATGAGTAATAAACAACCATAACTTTGTGAACTTTGAGTAAATAGTAAATAATACTTTTCTCTCCCCCATTTTGAACCCTTATATTCTCCCTTCCTTGCCGAATGTCTCTCATTAATGGTTGCCTGCTAGTTTTTGTTTTGGTTTAGTTGTTTTTGTTGTTATTTCACTACACCCAATACCAAAAGTCTAGTTACCATTCACCACCATTTCACTTTTCATAAGCTGCTGCTCCCACAGGGAATGCCATTACTTCAACATGCCTGGATCTTATATTTAATACATGGTCTCAAGGTATAAAAACATCTGAGTGTTTACCAAGGAATATTTTGAAAAATTTAATTTTCTAGTCCCATCTTGTCTAAGAATGAGTGACACTTGAAGGTGAGTCATTTGAAACAAAAACAAACAGAAAATCCTAAGAAACAGTGAAAGCAGAGGTGTAACTACGTCATCTTTTCATCTCAACATTCAGTTAGTGATTGCAGTAACAAAGGACTGGTCTGGTGGTGCAACAGGTTAAGTCTCAGCATTATGCAGCTATCCAGAGCCACCTCAGTACGAGTTCCATCCTGGCCAGGGAGCTTCCCACATTGTGCAGCAGACCTCTCCTGTTCAGGCCACTGCTCCCCTCGGCAGTGTACTTCAGTAGATCTGCTGGTTCTGCTCCCCACTCTGTCTTTGGTGAATTCTCTCACCATCCCAAATCTCTGGCCTACACTCCAGTTCTTACATGCATAAATAAATTAATCTTAAAAAAAAAAAAAGAGTGGTGTGTCTTCCTTCCCCACCAGATTAACATTCATTTTTCTCTTCCTGCCCCACCAGATAAGCATCCCTATCACTTACATTTCCACTCCTTGTTTAACAAGTTTGTCTTCTTGTGTTCTACGGAAAAGGAAGGACATTCCTAAGAAGATAATAAACAGCAGGTGTTAACAAAGCAAGCTAGCTCCAACTGAAATCTCCCTATGCGTGCATCAAAAACATGCAGGCCCTTCTTATCTCCCCTTTGCAGACCCTTGCTCACCTTCCTTTTTTTTTTTTTTAATCCCTTGTCTAAATACCCCTGCACTCTGCCAAAGAGCAGGATGATGGTCTTTCAGACACCAGCCTGCTGCCTTCCTCATTTGTTGACAAATTAAACCACTTTCCTTTTCCTCAGACTCTGGTTTCCTTTATTGGCTAAGGAAAACTGAGGCTGGTGTTCCATGTCATTAGGGGTGTGTGACAGGATACATATTAAAATGCTAGTTTGAATTGGAAAACAGTCAGACTTTTATTCCTACAGACTAGCTAATAGATTTTACAGTAAGGACTAGTAATCCCCATACATTAAAGGACTCAAATTATACAGCTGCAAAGTTCTGGGCCTCCCTGGTGGCATAGGGGTTAAACCCTCAGTGCTAGCAAGTTATCACCAGCCACTGCAGCACGAGTTCTATCCCAGGCCAGCGAGCTAACCCACAGGGCACAGCAGACCTTTCCTGTCTAGCCTGCTGCTCCCCTCGGCGGTGTATTTCAGTGGATTCACCTGTTCTGCTTCCCACTATGTCTCTGCTCAATTCTCTCACCCACTAACGCACCCCCATCCCTACCCCCACCCCTGCAACTTCTGGCCTACACCATATACATAAGTAAGAAAAACTAAATCTTAAAAAAAAAAAAAACAAAGTTCTGACAAGAAAAAAATAAAACATTAAAGTCAGTGATATATCATTTTCTCAAAACAAACTGCATTGAACATGGTGTATTGTAATTAGCAATTGAAATTTTCAATCTTTTCTCGAGCTTTTTTGTTGATTTCAGGTAAAATAAGGAATGTCTAAGCAAAAGACTAAGGAAGATGATTAATATGCATTTTGCAAAACGGTTATACAGTGTTTATGTGTGTGCATATATATTTATTTATGTATGTAGACATATATTACTTCAGAAAAGAAACAATAGATTTTTGTTCTTTGAAGAAAGTAACAGTCTATTGTTATCAAATACTTTTTCTAAAAAGGATAAATTCTTCTAAGAATGCTGACAAAATCAAGAAAAGAATATAAATACCTTAGAAATATATAGTATTATAGTATCTTTTCTAATTTTTGTTAAATTATACAGCATCTTTTTCATGACATTTATAACACAGATTTTGTTTTGTTCTCTACTTTATTCTTCTCAGAGTTCTTGGTTTATCTTTTGAGAATTTACATCATCTGAGCCCCCTGTAACAAAAGCTTATATTACATCCCATGGTTTGGCAGAGTGTTTACATGCTACTTCTTTTAAGTTCATTGAATATTTTTGTTTCGATAACTATTCCAGTTATATATTACTATTTTAAAAGCTACCACAAACCTAATAATTCAAATAAGTAACGCTATTATCTCACAAATGCATTTGCCCCTGGCTCAGCTGAGCAATTCTTCTGGTCCCTTAGGCAGAGACTGAGATCACTTGGTGATATTCAGCTGACCAGTGGGCGAGTCTGAACAATCCAAGAGGGGTTCACTCACACATCTGGAGACGAGAGAAGGTAGTGCTTTGGTGGCCTGCAGACTAGCATGCTGTGTTAGGATGAAGGTGCTTTATACATGGCAGCTGACCCCTCAGGATGACATTCTATTAAATAAATCAGATGGAAGCTGTATAGCTTTTTATGTCCTAACTCCGGAAGATAGCATTAAATCAGCCATATTTTATTGATTTAAGTACTCAAAATTCTCCAGTTTTAAGAAAAGATCTAAACCTTATATATCAATGAGAAGATATCAGAATACCTTTTTAAAAACAGGATTGTTTTGCTGAGAAATGATATGAAGTTCAACAATCTTTTTCAATTTAGATTACCTTTCCTGTTCAAATCAAGTACAAAAAACCTAACAGTTTATATTACAAAAATTCGAATTAATTGTGTAGTATTGTCACAATTCTTTTTTTTTAAGGTTTATTTATTTATTCATATAAGAACTGGGGTGTAGGCCAGACGTGTGGGGTGGTGAGAGGATTCACCAGACACAGAGTAGGGAGCAGAACAGGCAGACTGACTGAAATACACTGCTGAGGGGAGCAGCGGGCGAGGCAGGAGAGGTCTGCTGCGCCATGTGGGAAACTCCCTGCCAGGGGATGGAACTAGTGTTGCAGTGGCTCTGGATAGCTTCATAGTGCTGAGACTCAACCCGCTGTGCCACCAAGGAGGCCCATATTGTCACAATTCTATAAAAATATCTATTAACTGAAAAATAGTCTCAAAAATAGACAAAAAGTTTCTTAGATAATCAAAGAAAGGATTCAAACCCAGGAATCAGCCCTAAAATTCTACTCTGTAGATACTGTTTCTGAGAAATATAATAATAAATTTAGTTTGCAAGCCAGAGACAGTGAGTCACTGACATTAAGAATGTCATTATTGGGCCTCCCTGGTGGCACAGCGGTTAGGCGCTGCGCTGCAGAGCTGTCTGCAGCAGCGATGCAAGTTTGACGCCCAGCCAGGGAGATTCCTACATGGCAAGGCAAACCTCTCCTGCCTTGCTTGCTGCTCCCCTCCACAGTGTATTTCCGTCCATCTGCCTGTTCTGCTCCTTACTCTGTCTCTGATGAACTCTCTCGCTGCCCCACGCCTCTGGCCTGTGCCCCAGTTTGTATGCATAAATAAATAAATCTTGAAAAAAAAAGAATGTCATTATTGTTGATATGAAGTTTTTAAATCATTAAAGCATCCTGATCTAAAGATATGCTAATACTATAGGAAGGCAATCTCCCACCCTCCAAAGAATGCCCAGCATAGATGCAAATGCTGGGCACTCACCATTAAATCATTTTATCTAAAAAAACTGCCTTATACCTTCAGGCAGGAAATTTCTGAATAAAAGATGCAGCCTGCAAAGATGGCTTGTTGTTTGCCACCAAACCAGAGAAGGGGACCCCAGAGTTTTACATTAGCTTTATAGATCCAAAGTTAATGTCTATGTTTGAGACACAGAGAATTATGTTACCCAGACCAGAAGATATACTTCCTCTAATAAACTAGTTCAGTGAAATAATATACATAAATACCTTCTTTAGTCCACCTGCATGCATCTACTAAGCTCCTGAAATATATCTAGTATGAGAGATACTTAAAAAGAAAGGCATATTTCTTGATGAAATTATTTACAGGTGACTAGTACAAGCTACTAACTTCTATGTGAAGAAATTGATGTGTAGATACGGGTTTTCAGAGAAGAAATTACAGGTAAATGCTATTTTATGATTTTGGAATCACTGAATTATGCCCAATTAAAAATGTGTTATGTTTTGTTTTCCTTGCTGTTGTGTAGGCAATAGAACATTTGATCCCAAAGTCAGGAAGAAGGATAAAACAGTAAATAATATGAAGGAAAACCATTGTTTTATAATTCACATTCATAGAAAACCAATTTTGGAACGATTTTAGAATATCTGAGGCAAATGCTGCCTACAAAGAAGGAAAAGTATATAGAAAGGAGAGGTGAAGAAGATCTCAAAAAACTTTCAGGAACTCACAATCTTGCCTGAAGTCAGTATTGAACAAGAAAACATATAATGAGTTGCTAATTTTATGTTTCAGGCAAAAGTTGCAAATGGAGCTTTTCAAAGAGGAAATCAATGTGAATCAAATCATCAGGGAAAAATTAGCTCTTGTATATAAACACCTTCCAGCATTGCCTCAAAAATTAAGAGACAGGTCAAGATGAACAAAATTGAGTTCTGTAAAAAGGAAAACTTCTAAAAAAATGTACATCATCAATAACTATGGGTAAAAACAATAAACTAATTTTTTCTTTAATAGTTTGGCTCACATAAATAAGAGTTTGGCTCACATAAATAATTGAGATGATCAGTTATAAACACATTTTATAAATTGTCAGATAAATATTTCAGGTACTCTATACAATGTAAAATATTCATTATTCATTATTACTGGAGAAAAAAGTAGCCATAGCAATTTATGGAGAGTGATGTGTTCACTATATGATCATATAACATTTTTAAGGGTTACTTAATAATGTTATTAATTTTACCTCTGGGCCAGTTACTTAAAGATATTCAGACAAAAATATTACTGAAATGCAGAATCTCACTTGTATTCCAGACTCTTATGCTTTGGAACATATTCAATTACACACAGGCTAAACATTACCTACAATGTATGCAGATGTCAGAAGTTAACCAAATTCTGTACTCCAATGTACACAAATATATGCAAATGTTTGCATGTTTGCATATATTCTGATAACATATATAATAAATACATACACATATATATATATATAAATGATTCGTTTTATTACTGGTAGAGAAATTATGAAACACTAAGAGCCACTTATTCAATCATTTACCTACTACCTAACTTTTGCTTTTTAAAAAGAGGTTATTTTGAGCATTAATTAGCTGCATTAGGAAAAAGATTGTGACTTCAAATTTTTACATTTTCTCATCTATCACATTTCCTTATTGGATTTATTCTAAAACAAAAAGTCATTTAAAACACTTCATTCTTGTATTATATCTAATAATATGGGCTCAACTCCAATAATCACTGAATGGTTACATTAGTATAGATCCATTAAAATGCATAAAGAGTATTTCTAAACACGGCAAAATCACTAGAATATGTTAAATAAAAAAAGAATATAAGTATATACATATACACCCTTTTAATATAAATACATTTATATTTTACACAAATTATATATGTACTAAGGACTTCATATTTTTCTGGTTGATGATATATCTCTCTGAATCAAACAAGGATCTATTCCCAGTGTAACCTGAGCTGCAGTAAGTGGAAAACATAAATAATAGAATATAATTATAAATTATGTTAAAAAGTCATAAATGCTGCGTGGGAAAGTTAAGGGACAATGAAATGTTGCAGATTTAAGTAAAAGTTACCACTGTAGTCCACAGTAAGGTAATAAAGCAAAGCTTTGATGGGGTTAGGATATTAAATACAATGCTGATATGGACCTCACCAAAATGGTGTTAGAGGAGATTCCTTGCTTCACTCCTAAGAGGAGCATTTAAGAGTTAACCAGAGGTAACTACATCCAGAGTCTGAGTCACTTGGGGCAAAAGTGGAAAATACCATGGACATCAGAGGTGTACACAGACCTCACAGAGGAAAGACAAGCTTCACTGAATAGGAAGAAGCTAGACAAAATCTTAAAAATAGGTCTACATTATGATCCAGCAATTCCACTCCTAGGTATTGAAGAATGCAAAAACAATGATCTGAAGGATTGCATTCGCCCCTATGTTCACTGCTGCACTATCTATAATAGACAAGTCATGGAAAGAAACTAAGTGTCCAAAGACAGATGGGATGATTAAGTATACAATGGAGTACAGGTCAGGTATTAAAAAGGATGAAATCTGTGATTTGTGACAACAGATTATGCTAAGCCAAACGGCGAGGAGAAAGATAAACAATATATATGAGATGAATTCAGTAATCTGTGAAATACAAAGAAAAAAAGGAATAGATAAAAATAAACCCTAGAAATCTGACTACAGAATGTTTCTACCAGAGGGAGAAGGTGAGAGGTGGGCAACAGAGGGAGGATACAACTCAACTGACTATGATTTTTGCTCTGGTAGTGTGCATGGTGTGGTAATAAACATCTGAAGAGGTGTGAAAATATACATCTAAATTATATATAGTATTGTAAGCCTATATTACCACTATAAAAACTTCAAACAATGAAAAAAAATAGACAAAATAAAGCTTCACAAGAAAAAATATAAACTTCTTTAGAGTCAAAAAAAAAAGAATAAGCAGAAGAAAAAGCACCGCTAATCAATGTCAAGAACTGCCTTATATGATAGTATAATAACCCCTACTATATTATATTAATCCTGCTATACATAAAGACCAAGAAATGTCTTTTATAATCCTATAATCATGCCGAAATTGTTTCTATCTGAGGTTTAAAATTTCATATTACAGTATTTATCTGATAGTGTGGCCATCTAAAGTCTGACTATAGACTGATAACTCTTACCAGAGAGTTTTCTACAGCAGCCGTGCACATTAAAAACACTTCAGAAATTCATTTAAAATACCTTCGTCAGGGTCTTATAACTAGAAGTGTGGATTCAGTGCTCTATGTTATGTACATGCCTTAGTTTTTTTTTTTTAATTTTCCAGGTAATATGGTGTAGCCTAAGAATCAACATCCACTTGATCCACTATGAATTTTAGATGATGTTACTGTCTTATGTTTAGAAATAAAATTTGTCATCGATTATATAAAATACATATTTTAAGTTGACCCTGTAAATTTTCACAAAATAATTTTATTTCTCTAGACAGGGCCTCTGAAAAAAATCTTGGATGACTATTAAATAGGACAATTATTTCAATCAAGGATACTCTGGGAGAATTATCCCTTCAAAGAAATTTTGAACTATTTAAAATAATGTCTTTTATTTCATGTTTAATGCTGATTATGCATTCACTGATATGAAATAAAGGAATGTCACCCTAGGCTATAATTTCTTTTGGATATTTAAATATATAGATGTTGAGAGTTACAGTGAGATATATCACTTTCAAAAATCAGTCAAATTCACCGAATACCCTGGGCTTTGATTAAACAGGGTTGGTTAGTGTATTTACCATCATTTATTATTTTACTTCAAACTAAATAGAAAAGCATTTTAACAGTTAATTTCAGAAACTGGATGGCAACCACAAAACCCACCAAACTGAAAGTATTTTTAAGGCAAAGGTCTGGAGTTAAACTGCCATAGTTTGCTCACTATATATATTTAAGAAAGAAGGAACAAGGTCTAGCAAGATTCCACACAAGGAACAGATTATCAGACAAGTTACAAGTGGATTTTATAATCACAAAGTTCATGTAAAAAATACCTGACATCTATCCCCACAGATTACATTTAAAAAAAAAGTAGCAAAACCTCTCACAAATCCTTAACCTAATTGTGATTTAGGTAGAGTTCTTTAGATTTTTTCATAGCATTTTGTGTAGATGACACTGTAAATACACTAGAATGTAAGATATGAGGTCAGGGATGATTTAGTTTTTCATTTTTAATCTTACCTGGGCTTGGTCCATAACAAAGGCTAAATACATATTCTAGCAAGGGACTAGAATAACATTTCTGGGCACTTGCTGCACTAATAACAGAAGAGATAAAGTAACACTTTTAAAAAATAACATTTGATGCTATTTTAAATTAGAACAATCAGAAATATAAAATTAGTTGACTTACTCCAATACAGCATAATGACAAACGACAACAATCATGCTTGAACTAAACATCAACAACAAATAATTAAACATTGAATGAACCTGACAGAAGACCTTTAAAATGTTGCCAAACTCTATTTGGATAAACTGAATGTTTACAACAAGCCTAATGATTTCATCAGTCTTAATTATAATTGTGGTTTAGTAAAAGATTCACATCCACTAAAAGTAATGAAGAATGTGTCAAATGTTTGAAGAGAAACAATTAACCACTGCCCAAATGGTTATTGTTTTGCAAATAATCAGAAACTGGGGAAAATGATGGTAATTGCAAGAGAAAGTCTATTGTCTGTGAAACACAACAGTGATTCCCTTATACAGCAGCTCACTGCAGTGAATTCTTAAGATTTATACCCTGCTTCTACCTTTTTCCATGAGATTTTATGCAACTGGTAATTTTTTTTCTAAAAATACTTTCTTAATTTCAAAATGACAAGTTATAAAAACTGTTCTTTCACTATTTTCCTCTTTTTGCTTTAAAAGTATATGTGACTTTTCTTTGATTGAGTTGTTTTCTTTTTATTGAGTTGTATAAGCTCTTTGTAATCTTTGATATCAATCCCTTATCAGATGTATGGTATGTAATTATTCTCTCCCATTCAGCATGGTGGCTGTTTTAGTTATCGTCTCTTTTGCTGTACAGTTTTTTTAGTTTGATATAGTCCCAATTGTTTAGTTACTTCTTTGTTTTCCTTGCTGCTGGAGATGAATCCACAAAGATATTCTCTGAAGTTTGCATCAATCAAAAGAAAAAATGGTAGAAGAGCTAAAGAGACACTTAGTCAAAGAAAACACACAGACGGCCAACAGACATGAAAAAATGATCATCCTCACTTATCAGGGACATGTAAATCAAAACTACAATGAGATGCCACCTCACACTTGTAAGAATGGCCCATATTAAAAAAAAAAAAAAACAAAGAACTTTATTACACTGTTGGTGGGAAGGGAGGTTGGTCCAGCCCCTATGGAAAGTGCGGAGATTCCCCAACAGACCAAAAATAGATTGACCCAGCCATTCCAGTTCTATTTATCTATCCAAAGAGCACAAAAACACTAATTTTAAATGAAACCTGCACTCCTATGTTTTTAGCAGCATTATTTACAACAGCTAAGACAGGGAATCAACCCCCAAGTAGATGCCCCAGAGTAGATGAGTGGATGAAGAAGATGTGACATATATACACAAGAGAATACCACATGGCAATCAAAAAAGATAAACTTATGTCACTTGCAGCAACATGGATGAAACTGGAGGGGATTATTCTAAGTGAAGCGAGACAGAAGGAGAAAGATAAAAATCTGAATGGTTTCATGTATATGTGAAGTCTAAAGAAAACAAGGAAAGATCAGACAAAGACAGATTGTTAAACTGATTCTTGAAAGCAGACCATAGATATGAGGCACTCAGGAGAGGAAGGAGGAATGGAAGGAGAAGAGGTGAGCAGAGAACAGGGGCAAGGAGAGCATGGTGGAGCGTGGTGAAGGACTGTGGGTACTTCGGTGGTGGGAAAATTCTGGTGAATACTCCTGAGGGCAGAGTCCTATATTGTGAAAAATAAATAAGAATGTTTAAAAAACCTACAAAATATATAAATGAAAAAGTCTAATATAGACAAAAGAGGCAATGCAGGCACTAAAGGGCAAGTGGAAATTAAAAGAATCAGTTAAAATAGTTGATTCTAAGGTTTCTGAGAATTGAGAAGAGGGGGAAATATATGCAGGGAAAAGTTAAATTTGAAAAAAACTTTTAAAAATTATTTGGTCTTAAAATTATGTGACTATATACTTTGAATTAAAAGCTAATTTTTTTTTTAAGAAGCATATATGACAATTTGAAAAAAAATATGTCCTAAAGGAAGATCATGCTTTCTCGTGCCAGCTACTTTCTATTAAACTTGGTAGAAAATAATGTAATGCTTTAATATTAGGAAATTATATAAACTGATAGACATTTTCAACACTGGACATGTACTGATTATTTTCATCATATGATGTAAGTACTGCAATATTTGTGTAGATGTATAAATCACTTAAAACTACTGTTCTACTATACCCTAACACTCGCATTAATTAGATTTTCCTGTTAACATTTCCATCTTCCAAGATGGGATACCCATTTAACATTTTAAATACAGTATTCCATTATGTTAACCTTATATATATTACTTGAAAATATCTTTTAAGGCATCACTTTATTTCCAACTGTTATATAGTGGAACTAAGATCATTTTTTCTTGAGAACTACTTTTCTGGGAGGACATTCCCAAAGGGAAAATGTAGTTTCAAATACGTATAAAGTTTTACTGGTTTGGTTCTTTTGCTGTGAGATTTAACTGTAGAAAGAAGAGCATACCAGATTTTAAGTATCTTATAAAACAAACAAATCTTATCTACCCCAAAAGCCAATATGTGGTATTTATGTTTCATTTTGTTTTGCTAGTTTAACAGTGATATAATTGCACCTTATTTTTTTAAATTTGCATGTCTTTTATTGCATTGAGACTATACTTTTTCTCTATGAAATGCCATGCTGTCCATTATTCTTCATGTAATAAACATCATAAATTCCAGGAACTCGTTACAGATTTTGATTGTGGCTAATTTTGTCTTTTGATGCTTTTATCTTGTGAAATTTATTGATTCTGCAGGTTAATAAATCTGTAGAAGACTTATATTTCAAGACAGAAAGTTGAACCAATTCTTCTAAATTAACTCTAAAATCCCCATTGCAAATAAGATATAAAATTGAGCTTATAAACACATTAATGTGCTAGAAAATAGAAAAGAAGAGTGTCATTAGTGAGCAGAAATCTTAGAGCAATTTCTGTAATATTGACATGTGGTATTTATCACTATTTGTAAATGACATGATAACATACACAGAAAATC
>PVIJ01011744.1:0-53163 GCA_004024925.1 Scalopus aquaticus
GGGCCTCCCTGGTGGCGCAGCGCTTACGCGCTGCACTGTGGAGCTGTCAGCAGCGCGCGATGCGAGTTCGACGCCCACCCGGCCAGGGGAGATTCCCACATGGCGTGGCAGACCTCTCCTGCCTCGCCCACTGCTCCCCTCAGCAGTGTATTTCCATTGATCTGCCTGTTCTGCTCCCTACTCTGTCTCTGGTGAACCCTCTCGCCGCCCCACACCTCTAGGCCTGTACCCCAGCTTGTATACATAAATAAATAAATCTTTAAAAAAAAAAACAAAAAACTTTATAAAGGCCTAAACAAATTACATCAAAATGCTACATATTTTAAATTTATAATAGTTATCCCATTTGTAGCAATGTGATAATAATCCAACAGAAAGTTGCTATACATTAAAATGTACATTTTGAAAATATTTCCAAAATTTTTAAAATTAGCATTGTTTAAAATATAAGATGCATAATTATTTTGTGAGATCAGAGAGGTTTAATATTTTCTGAGTTTAAACACAAACATTCTAAAATTTCTCTAAAAAGTTGACCTGACCTTAAAAAAAATCTCAATAGTAAAATCACAAACAAAAGTAAAAGCTATAGTCTCTCTTATTACCTAAGCAAATCCAGTTTGAGTCACTGATGAATAAATAAGAAAGCAGAACAGAAAAACAGGCATTTTCTTTATTTCTGCCCCAAACTATGGCAAGTTATAAAGAAGCTACATGGATCTGATATGTTATTTTAAAAAAAAAAAAGTTTAAATCACATTTAACTCCCTAAACAATGTACAGTAGAAAATAAGTTTAATTTGATACAAAAAAATAAGAATGCAAAATTTAGTTCAATGCATTTCCTTATCATTCCTGATATTTTTTTCTGACTTCAAGTTATAACTTCAACATTTTTAGACTGCCTGTTAAAGGTAGTCTCTAATTTTAAATTAAATCTTTTCCCCATTGTTAGAAATTATAATTGTGGAAGTCTGTATCATGCAACTAGTTGGAGATGAATATTTTGATGCCTTTCAACTCTCAACAACATTCTGATATGTCTTACTCTTTCCTGCTTTAACTATTTTTTCAGAAACTTTCCTAGATGCAACATTACTAAAACACTTATAGAAAATATATTAGCAAATGCATAAGTTAAACCTGACACCCTAGGGGGGCAGTCACTGTGCCTCATAATCCTTATCTAGCTAGCAGATTTTCGATACATGATTTTATTCTATGATACATCTGCTACATTCTGTACTTTTAAAATTAAGGTATAATTTTTTAAAAAATGTTAAACACTTTATAAGTAAAAAGCAAAATATAGCTGTGTGATCTCAGTGTGAAAAACACATGCATGCAAAACAAACATGAAAGAAAACACATCAAAACTGAGTTATCTCTGCATGGTAGTATTATACCAGATTAATTTTTTTAAATTTGTCTATACTTTTCCTTATTTCTAGTTTTCTAATTTCAAAACACTCTTTTGACAAGGAAAAAAATGTATAATTAAATGATTATTTTAATTTAAATGTGTTATCTTTCAACCATCCTTTTTTTTCAATGAATATTTTTATGAAGAGGCTTTATACTATTGCAGAGGTTAAGGTGTTCGGACACTTTACATTGTGATTCTCCATAAGGAGATGAGTTAAGTTGTGAAAAAAGAGGGCAGAGAGGTTTGAAGTTTTAAATAGCTATCCTGATAAAGAACAGAAGAGGGAAAAAAATGCCCAAGAACCATCTGAGGGTAATCAGCAGGAATTTTTAGCATAAAATATGTATAATGACTTGTTAAAGTCACCAATCATTAGTGGCAGAGCTAGAATAAACCTCAAAGGGCTCCTTAAAAAGTAACAGTTCAAGATCTTCATTACCTTTGCTCTAGTTAAGCTTGTTTCCTCTTAACACAGAAGCATGTTATGTTAACTTAAAATTATATAGAAAGGTCACAAAAATCTCCGTGACCCATTCTCATATAATTTAATTCTACAAATACTTGCAATAATTTTTCTTAGATAAGAAACTTCTAAGCAACCTATTTTTACATATCATAGAGGAAAAAGAGAGTAAGTACAATTCTGCATTCCCCCCTATCTCACCAAATCATTTTTTAAATTACAAAATATATGAATACATTTTTCTCTCCTACCTAAACAGTTTGTAATCTAACATGCAATTAATGAGATCTATTTCTAAGCATTTTGTGCGTGTGTAGAAAAACTGGGTGTAGGCCAGAGGTGGGGGGGGGGGGTGAGGATTTACCAGAGACAGAGTGGGGAGCAGAACAGGCAGATTTACTGAAATACACTGCTAAGGGGCGCAGTGGGCAAGACAGCAGAGTCTGCTGCACCACATAGGGGTTAGCTCACTGGCCGGGATATGTAACATATTACCTCTTCCATATAATAGGTCATAGAAATACTTTCTTATGAGTAAATGTACATAGACCTCATTTAACTGTTGAATTTTTTAAGATTAAAATTTTTTTGAAAAAGGTATTCTGAAAATATACATAATTTTTCACCTACACATAAGTAAACCAGACAGTGTGTGATGAAATCAGTGATGAAAGAGAGAAAGACTGGTATGAGTGAGGATTATTCACAGTTCATCTCAAGCCTCAGTCATTAACTTCGTCGGTAGCAGAACCAGAAGGAGCAGCAGCTTATGCCATCTCACTCCATTTAGCCTATCTACATTATCTCTGAAAGGAAAGAAAGTGTTACAGCTAAAATAAACTTCACTGACTTCATCAATCCATTCCTTCTTCTGGGCCTTAGTAAGTATCTCAAGGACTTCCTAAAATACCTTCCATTTTTCTAAATTTTAATCCTTGCCAATAGCTCCAGTAACATATTGATGAATGGCATTTGTGATTTCTGTTCTCTTCGCTCCAGTTTTAAACTTCAATGAAATCAATGTGGATGATGTCTGAACCACCAGGAGTCTGCCTTCACTCCTGCAGGATGTATGAAGTGTATCCTAGACTACTGTTTTGCTCCAGTGCCAGTAACCTCGGTACTCTTGGCATAATACACGGAGTTACACTGAGTATACTAATACCTGTGCTGGCTACAATAAGATCTCAGAGTGTAGATTCCAGCAAATCTTTATTCTTGGTAACAACATTGCTAAATAATGACTTGTCAATGACACCATTATTTATTTCTCTTATCACTTAAAGACCAAAAGTCTGAACTTCATTTTCAACTTATTGTAAGACTGGTCCATCTGAAGAACACAGAAGCTCCCATTTTTCATTTTAGAAAGTTATTTATAAAGCTGCTGCTTCATATTCTGGTGCAACAATACCATCAGATAACTATAGAGATAATTTTGGCAGTAGGGCCATCACAACCATCAGAAAATGCAATAAAGCCACCAAACATGCATACACAGTTGGTATGGGTATAAGGATAAAGGTTTTATAGGGATCATAGATCATGCAGATTTTGGCATCATCTTCACTGAGAGCAGTACCTGCTGGAATAGCATGTTTGAAAAGAAGCAGAGCCTAGAACAGCTGAAATTTTTTTGTGTTCCTTCACTAGTGGCCAAGCATTCAAAGTATCATACAAGTTTATAAATCCAGGGGCTCCACTTAAAACTGCAATGGGAAACTTGGGGGATTCAGTGTGTACAAAAAGGGCATCTGAGATATTCCTTTACTATAGTATTTCCTGAAGTAATCTGAAATTGCTTTATCACATTGTACCACATGGGTACCATATCGGGCCTTCAAAGCTAACTGGCATCTAGGCTCCAAATAGGCTGGCTTTTGGCTGTTGCTTTCAGTGGGGTTCCTCTACCCTATATCAATCTGCTTAATAGCCTCTCCAACAGTTACAGATAGAGAAGCCACTGTCTTCACAAAGGGATATAGATTACAAATGACATCTCTTACAAGACCCGACATCAAGTCTGGCCAAGTCAGTATTACCTCTTGGGATATTACAAGCCAAGATTACACTACTGACACTAGGTGCCATGCCTGAAGGTAGTGGGATTCAGAGGCATATGGGGCAGCCTTGACAACACCAAGTGTGGAGGGTAACCACTGTATTCTGTGATGTGTGTATACCATTATCTATTTAATCATTTCCCAGTTGATGGTATTTGTTTCTAATATTTAAAAAATAATCCTATAATGAACATCCTTAATACATATATCTTTGTGTATATGTGTGACAAGTTACAAATTTTAAAGTACTGACAGTACTACAAGGTACTATCGATTTCCTCTGCACCAAAAGTGAAGGCTAGTGGCTACTGGTCACACATCCTTTGAATGGGAGGGCAGGGGAAGGTATCAACATTTCCCCTTGCCTACTCCATGCCTTTGGCCCCTAGAGCTATAGTAAGGTCAGTAAATGTAGTGATAATGTCTAACTATAAAGAACTTTAAGATCTTCTGATAAAACTTTAATTTGCTAATATAGCTGAAGATAAAAGAGGCAAACGCTTGTGAGGATTGGAAGTAGACAAGAGCATCTCTTTCTTTACTCAGACCACTACTTTTCCTACGGAAGAAAGCTGTTCCACTGTAATAAAATAGCTGAAGCATTCACTAAGGGGTCTGTGAAATCTACTGGAAGATGAAAGGGCTTGTTAAGTAGAAATTCCTCAGAATTTTTCTCCATCAACAGGCATGCCTCCTTCAGTCACTGTTTACAGCAGAATAGTGGATGAATATAACACCATATCCATTTTTTTATTCTTACTGAAACCTAAAACCTTCCTTTGCTAACAGATTAGTATGGTAACCAAATTCAATTCAGAAGTACAGTCAATAGAACAAGTTCCAAAAACTTCTCTTCCAAAAGCAAAATAACTCTAAGTTTCTCACTTTCAATATCAGGTTTCTAGAATTTAAAGATTATAAAATAAAATATGTAGTAAAATTGCCACAAACTAGCGCTAATTTAAACCAATATTAATGCTTATTTAAACCAAGTGGAACTTCCAACTTTCCTAAATTTCCCCTCCACCCATCCCTCATTTTTGTAGGTATAGAAGAGGCTGAACTTAAAAAAAAAAATTGTATTCCATGAGAATATGCTATTCTGACGGGGAACCCCACACTGTAAATGCCTTATCATTTTCTTGAGAGCATGGTATTATAAAAGTCATCCACACTTTGCCAAAACCCATTATTATCAGCAAAATAAATGATGAGAAAAAATAAGCATGAAATATCCAAATTCTCCATGCCAGGAAAAAACAAAAACAAAAACCTGATATCAGAAGTATGTTATTTACTGTGATTCACCCTCTGCAGTGGTTTCAACTCTAGCCTCTTTTAATGAGCAATGAGAAGCTTTAACCACAAACTAAACAACAGCCTAGAAATCAAGTCATAGCTTGAGACAGTGTTGAACCACTGAGGCTAAGAAGTAAAACAATGTTACTGGGCTTCTACCTATAAATGCAGCTTATCACTACTAATCACCTGCAGCTTGCATTTAAGTGCTTAACCTTGGCAATAAATCATTCAATGTTTTGCTTATACTGTTTGCTTTCATGTACTGTCAATTTTTTTAATGGCAACATTAAATATCTATGAATTAAATAAAGTAAGATTCTTTCAATTTCTGCAAGTATGATCAGCATCTGTAGGTTAGCTAGTCTAACTTTTGAGTAAGATTAATTCAAATAGCCTTAATCTTATTTTAATAAAATAGTAGAAAATCAGTAGGAAAGATGTGTAGTTCTAATAACGAAATAATTAAAAAATACATTATTTCAGAAACATTACATTGAAAAACTGAAAGCAAACAGACACAACACAAAAAATCTTAAATGTCAAAAACCCCAAAGAACACTACCATTAAAAAGAAAACCAGTGAAGTTTTATATGTAAGTTATACTGTAATTACCTAAAACCTAATTGCTAAAACTCTACTTGTTGATATAACCACAGTTAATGTGACATTTCTGCAGAGCCCAGTGCAACAAAAAGTCCTCTGTGAATTACTGTAGGCTCCAGCCTTGAAGGCAAGGTCTTGCTGCATATTTCTCTCTTTATCTCATTTTGAGAAGAAACAGAAAATATAATGTTTGTTCTACTTCAAATTCCCCACCCTCTTTGTCAAAGAACCCTTAAATTATCTCAAAAGGCTTTAGGATATTAGGTTCACGGTTCGAAACAAAATTATTTTTATTGAAGCTTAGCATTTTCTTTAGCTCTTTATCTTGAATTTAAAATTTTTTACACAAAGAGAATGTATTTTTTATTCTTTAATAGAGCAAGCTAAGGGCTAACTCAGAGAAAACACAAATATCTCTTGAAGCACTCTCTCACTAAACTGCAGCCAGCTTTACTCCTCCCCATTCTTTGTCTCTTCTCCACATCCTGAGCTGTCAGTTATCCTGGCCGAGAAGTAAATGACAGCCAAGGAATTATCAATAGTCCAGAAGTATTCATGTTAAAGGGGTCTAGTTACAGGAAAAATAAAAAAAAGAAAGAAAATACAAAGAAAGTGATTTTTAGAAGATTTTATTATCAATTTTAAGTTTAAGGCAAGATTCTATAATCCAGGGCAAAGAGAGCAGGGCAGTTACTGCAGGGCTAGCATCAACTCTCTAAGGCAAGTGTGTTTTTTGCTTGCATTTCATTTTAATTCATAGTTTTTAAAAACTAGACAAGTAATAAAGAGAAGTATCAGAATTATGTTCCAATTAAGTCACTGTTTTAAGTATACTGTTCTTCTCCAATAAATGAGAAGAAGTATCTCAAAGGTCAATTAAGACAAGATTTCTAACAGTTCAAAACTAAAATCTCCAAATTTCTCATCAAACCTCAACCTTCTGCTATACAATCAAAATACTACAGATAAGAGGGTTAGAGAAAGGGAATAAATTTATTTTAATAAGCATGGTATAAAATAAGTGATTACAATATTATAAAAAAATTATAAACATTATTTATTCAGTAATGCCATTACACAGAATTGCTGTGCCCTATTTACTAACAACTATCAAAGCATATAAATGAAATATTATTTAAATTTTTCTTATTGTTAATGTTGCAGCTCTGATTGATTTTCAGTATGTGTGTGATCTGACTATGTAGACTGTGCTAGAATGAAGCATATCACTTATTCTTATAGCATCTTAATTATAAGAGATTAATACTGAAGTCAAATGTTTTCATATTAAACAAATACTTATATATAACACAGAAAAATTACTTGATAGAAGAGAAAAAGTACAAGAAGATGATTAAAAGAAAGGATACATGGAGAAGTTAACTTCGGTCAGAGGATGTGAATCCAAAGGATCCTAGTTGTGCTGACTAGATGATTTTATCATGCACTAACACCCAAGCTTTCATGTAACCATTCATTTGAGTACTTTAATTAAATCCCCCCTTCACTGCTATTTAGCAGAATAGGAATCTAGACACATGCATAAAATATCAAATAACAATATAATGTTAGACTATTTGAGAGTAAGAGCAAGACTGATTGATGATCATGCCCCCATAAATCCATTTGATTAGCTGAAAGAGCAGAGGAAATGATGTAAGTATTTAGGAGAAAGATCTTTGGTAGAAACCAAGAAGTATAAAGATCCGGAAGTTAGAACTTGCCTGATATGCTAAAGAACAATAAAACCTTTAGCATCTATAACAACATAAGAAATACGCAGTGACTAGGCATCAATGAGAGGGATAATAACTTAACTTTATAACATTTTGAGTGTCTCTGATTCCTTGCCTGATTTGCAGTAAAGCAAATTTTATTTTTTTTTGAAGATTAATCATGACTTTAGTTTTATAAAAGAAGTTGATTTTATGTGACACTCTACTGAAAAGTGATCATGTTAAGATTATGCATTATTCTTTCTTTTCTCATTGTTCCAGTGCATGTTCAAAATAAATAAACTCACATATATTTTAATGTAAGAACATGTAACACAAACTAAAAATGTCAAGACATAATTCAAGAAAATTATACTAAAATGAATTAAACATACTTGTTGAATTGACCCAGAGTGTTCCAGGGAAATGGACCCTAAAAGATCAGCACTGAGAAATATAATGGAGTTCCTGGACTTCAGAAATAAAGAAATAACCCATTTGGTAGTCAGGCAAAAAAGATTAAGACATTTATAACGAGAAAAATTGGAGGGCTCATATGTGTGTGTATTCAATTCCAGAAGACATTAAAACTAACTCTAAATTCTACTAAAATGCTCCAGGAAAAGAATTTTGACACCATGATTTTTATATCTATCCAAACTGTTCTTCAAGTATAAAGGTTACAAACATACAAGAACTAGGGAAATACTGTACTCATGAATGATTTCTAAGAAAACTACTACAAGATTGATTTCAATCAACCAAGAGATGACTAGGACCTCTATGGCAATAGGACTACTAATGAACCTTAAGACTGAAACAAAAACAGAGATTAGAATAACAAGATATATGGCCTGACAACATAACTAATCATAACTAGCCCAACCCAGAAGAAGCTATGATGCTGTTCTATTCCATCCCAGCTCATGGGCCTACCCTTTAAATATCTCCTCCTAACTCCTTCCAAAGGGCCAGGCTAAAGGTCTGCCTGGTTCAACTACAGCTAGCACCCCCTAGTAAATTTTCTCCCTAGAAAGTAAAGGATCCACTCTTTTGGGTTGGAGGCCTGTAATATAACCAAACAGATTAAGAAAAATGAGAAGATACACGTTCTTTGGTATCAAGAATTAGAGAAGTGGCATTATGATAGACTCTATAAATTTTAAAATATTATGAACAATTTTATGCCTACTAAATGTGACAAATGAAATGAATATATTCTGTGAAAGACACACATGATAAAGTTTTTATAAAGAAAGTGATAATCTAAATAATCCCTATACCTATTAAAGAAGTCAAAACTAATTTTGAAAATATTCCTAACGAGAAAATTCTGACCCAGATGGCTTCACCAGGAAATAATGAGGAAATAATGAAAATCTGATATAAGCTGTTTCAAAAATTAAAGAGAACACCTCCCAATTTATATGTGGCTACATTAACTGAAACTAAGCAAATATAAGTTTTTATTGTTATAAATGAGTAATATTGTTTCTTCAAAACCAATTTAGTAAATCTAATTTTTAAAATTTCTACTGTAATGTATCTTCTATTATTTCTTCTTGGTAAACAATTTCAATCTTATTATGTGGGTTTTTGTCTAGTTCAGAGAAATATAAAATTATACTGTATTAGTTGCTACATTGTATTACTTCTAGGCTCTTTCTAGAACTCCTAGTCCCTGTCTCCATGACTTTTCTTTACTTATTGTGTATCTTTCTGCCTTTTCGTTCTAGAAAGTAGGGGATTTTATCTCACACATTACTTCTATTTTGGACTTTGGATGTGTTCATTAATATTATATAGCATTTTCTATTATAGCTTATTTGGCAGAGATATTTTTAAGAAGTATATTCTTTGTTTTCTTTATGTGCCAATTTGATCCTATTTTGTAAATACAGTATCTTTTCTATGCTCATTTTCTTCTAGGGTCACTTCTCTTTGTTCATGGTGGACATTTCAATATATTTTAAAGAGAAAAAGTAATAATTGTGTTTAGTCCCCAATGAAGCAGAATTCTAACTATAATTTATACATGAAATTTAGTGGAATATTCACTATCAATAATAGAACAACTTACTATGTGTTGTAGATCATGTTGCCCTTTCAGAGATTAATCTAATCCAGTTAACTAGTTACCCAGAATACTTAAGTATTTTGTCACCGTAAATAGTATTGTGATATAAATAGCTATGGGCGAAAATTCAGGAAGATACAGATTCTAATGGCTATTCTATACTGAAGTCTGACCTTGCTTTTCTGTAAAGAAATAGTTGTCATAGAACCTGATACAGTTAATTAAAATTTATTTTAAAATTCCATAAAAATTGTTTCTGTTTCAAGTAATGGTAGACTAGGTAATTCAAGCAAACACTCCCACTGAAAACAACTAAAAATACTTCTAAAATAAAAATTAACAAGTTTTACTAATTACCAGACCACAAGTGGTCTGGAAACAAGGAGAAAAGCAAAACATGGGAAAAGATTTTGTCTTGAGAACACTTCCTTAACTAGAAGATTAAGCTGAAACGCCAATGTATATTTCTGCCAAGAGTAAAAATCTAGGGTCAAGAGTGTGGTCTAGTAATCAAATAATCTGGAACCCTACACTATGGCACCCTAGTACTAAAGGTGAACTGGAAGTAAATTGGCTCCAATTCATCTGCAGCCTGCTTCTGAACCACCTGAGACCATAAAAATCATTGTCTTAAAACAATGACAGATTAAAATGATCCCTTCGGTACTTGACAGAGCAAATAAAATGTCTCCTGGATAAAGATAACCTCATCATAGGCCTTGAATATTCACTGAATGATCCATTGCCAAACTATGTAAGCATACATGTAATTTTTCTAAATGAATCTTCTAGTATCCTTATACCATACCAATAACTAAAAACAAGTCCAAAATTTAAAAGTATTTTTCTTGCTGTTTATACATGAGCAGGCGTTTAGGAAAATAAACAAGACATATTGAACATATCACAGTAAGCTCAATTCAACATTTTGCAGTTTGTCTAAGTCCTTGAAACACATTTTGTACTTCAAGACAGACCTTCTTTTAGCCCCTTTATATTAGAAATGAATAACCTTTAAACTATTCTTATGTTAAACTTTACTGATAGTTTCTTTTTTAAAGATTTATTTATTTTTGCATACAAGCTGGGGGTGCAGGCCAGAGGTGTGGGGTGGTGAGAGGGTTCACCAGAGACAGAGTGTAGAGAAGAACAGACAGATCGACCGAAATACACTGCTGAGGGGAGCAGCAGGCAAGGTAGGAGAGGTCAGCTGGGCCATGTGGGAATCTCCCCGGCTGGGCACCAAATTCGCGCCTCAGCAGCAGACAGCTCCAAAGCCCTGTGCTTAACCGGTTGCGCCACCACGGAGGCCCTTCTGATAGTTTTTTCATAACACAAGAGCAATGGTTTTATTTTTCAGTGTGGTTTACTTTAGCGAAGAAGGGACCACAGCCTATGCAACAGCATGCAACATTCTATGAGTAAAAACAGAAGATGCGCTCTGTGCAGTTTAAGCAGTTATAGTAGAAAATACTCATGTGATTCAATATTCCATCTTCTTAATAATATAATTGAGCTCATTTCCTAAATCCTAAGTGTTTTCTTTGCCAAGAAATGGAAAAGTGATTTTAAAATACTATCTTTAACAAATTTTACTACTTTGATAAAGTTGAATTTTAATCTTTTAATTTTTATTATCAAATGAATCAAAAATATTCTTTTTAGTGTTAAATCAGATAGAAGCAACACTATCTTCTTTTTATTCTCATACCTATAGTATCTGGGAGGTCTAGCAGTTCGTTGTGCTGCAAGTCAAGGTTGGTTATCTGTGTGCAATTTCCAATCTCCTTTGGAAGGTGTTCAAGTTGATTGTGAGCTACATCCAGCGTAATGAGGTTACATAATTCACCTGTAAATTGACCAATATAAAAAGTTAATAAGAATTGTTAAAAAATATATTCAATATTGAAAGAAAAAATTCACTTTTATATCAGAATTACACTTTCTTTCAGAAAAGGTAAAAGTTGAACACAAAATCTGAAACCATCTTTTGAAGGTGACATCTGGTAAAATGTGGAGTGTAAATGATTACCAATAGTATATATTGTATATTTTATGAATTAAATTTCATACTTACTAATAAGCAATTTTTTAATCTTATACTAACATGGACATCACTTATTCACTCTACAAATATTTATTAAGTATTTACCACATACAAGACATTATCCTAGGGGCTGAGGATACAACAGGGAAAAAAGACAAAATTCCTGTTTTCATAGAACTTACATTTCATAAGTGAAAAAAATCAGCAAATTAACACATAATCAATCTGAGGAAGTACAAAAAAGGCAAAGGAAATAATAAGCAGGATAAAAGTAAAAATGTGTGCTGGGGAAGAACAGATCAGAGGTGTTGATAAATCATATACAAGGAAGTCTGTTTTGATCAAGCAGCATTTGAGAATAGACCTGAATAATGGGAGAGGGAAGAAGAAATGGGGAATATCTTACTTAAGTGAAGAATGTTCCATGCTGAGTAACCAGCAAGCGCAAAGATTCTGAGGCAAGAGAATAGTTCAAAACACAACAGAAGTATAGTGGTAGGGGATGAAGTAGCCAAAAGTTAAATCATTCAGGGTCCTATAAGGCTAAGGTAAGAACTTCAGCTTTGACTAACAAGACATACACATAAAACCCTCACTCTTTACCATTGTCACTATCTAAAGCACTCTTAGGTTCACAGAAAATTTAGAAGTACAGTTCCAAAGGCCCTTTTCCCCACAGTTTCCTCTATTATTAATACCCAGCATTAAAAGTTACATTTGATGGTGTATCCAGCTGGTGCCCCCTGCAGGGGGTTGCTGATGAGGATAGATAGACCCAGGGAAAAATGCTAAAAAGGTATTGTAGTTTGGGGTAGAGACTGATGAGAAATGAAAGGGACTGAAAAAGAAAGAAATTCAGTCACTATGATGTAGAAGAGGAAATCAGCTGCCAGGAGCTTGTGAGCCACCAGGATGTAGAGTTTCAGACTGAGCATTTTTTGAAATCTTCAGTGATTGTGGGGCCAGGGACTTTGGAGGCTTTGCAAGTAGCCGAGTGATGGAAACTGCTCCGGGTTTTGTTTTTACTGCAGCCAAAGAAAGAAGGCAAAGGCCCGGAGCGTGCGCCTTCCTAAAATGCGTCAGTGCAGTCTGCTGGGCTGCCTGGCCGCTGTAGTTGCTGTTTTCAGTGTTGGCCTGGCGCTGTGCTGGGGTACCACGGCAGCTCCGAGAGCATCTACAGTTGTGCCCTGTGCTGTCCTTGTGAGTTGGAACCTGGCCTACAGTCTGGCTGCTGTGGGTCTGCAGAGGCAGGAAGACGCCATCTTGGACACGTGGCCTATTGTTTGGAAGAGGAGCTCCACATCTGCAGGGGCAGGAAGACGCCACCTTCATTGTTTCTTCTTTGGGACTTAAAGGACTGGACATTGCTTTAAGTAAGGTAAATGGCCATATTTTGGCCTCAGTAACTTTGTTTTTCCCTGTTTGTTAAATAAATACCATTGTCATTGTTCCCTAAGCCTGAGTAGTCTTGCAATTGTGTGGGCGGGTACAGAACTAAGATAGTGACCAGTAAACAATTTGGGCAGTGGTCTTGGCCAGTTTTGATGCCCCATATGCCCAGTATCAATGTAACTATGATGTACTAATGAACTAACTCTACACATTATTATTAACTAAAGTCTATTTTACATTACCATTCACTTTGTTTTTTCCAGTTCCATGAACCTTGATAAATGTATAATATCATGTATCTATCATTACCTATTATATAGAACAGTTTCATTGCCCTAAATATCTCCTTTTATGTTAAATAGTAAATAGTGCTTCACCTATTTATACCCTCCCACCCCCCCGCTCCACCCCCCGCCAAGTCCCTGTCAATCCCTGATTTTTTACTTTTGCCTTATCCAAAATATCATACAGTTGGAATAATGCACTATTCAGCTTTTTCCACTGGGCTTCATTCACTTAGCAGTACGCAGCTCAAGTTTTTCCTTGGGTGTTTTGTTTTGTTTTTGGTGGCTTGATAGTTTTTTTTCTTTTTTGCAGTATTCCATTATATTGGCTGTACCACAACTTGCTTGCCCATTCATTTATGAAGGACATCTTGGTTGCTTCCAATTTTTAGCAATTATGAGTAAATCTGCTGAAAGCATTTTGCATGATGTTTGTTGTATGGACATAGTTTTCAACTCATTTTATTAAATAACTAGGAGTATGATTGCTGAATTGCATGATAAGACTATGCTTATTAGCTTTGTTAGAAACTGCCAACTATCTTCCAACGTGACAATTTTACATTCCCACTAGTGAATAGTGAGAGTTTATGCCAGAATTTGGTATTGTCAATGTTTTGGGATTTGACCCTTTGTAATAGGTATGTTGTGGTGGTGGTTGTATTACAAGATGAGGTAGCTTTATGGAAAAGCAGTAACAACAATGTTTGCCCCCAGAAAACTTAAAATCTATTATGTAAAGTGATGGGTAACTAGAGAAGGGAGTTTCTGGCTTGGCAGATTGGAGAAAGCTAGATTTTAAAAGATGTCAAGAACTATATAAATATTCCAAGAAAAAGAAATAATATGAGGAAAATGAGGTAAAAAATTATCAGCTCAGCAATCCCTTTATTAGATATATATTCAATAGAAATGAGTCAATATATTTACCAGAAGACATGCATTACTGTAATATAATAGCATTATTTGTATTAATCCCAAATTAAAAATGACCGGATGACAGCATAAGGGACAAATTAATTGTGTCATGTTCACACTATGGAATATTATGTAAGAGAACAATCTCTAAACACATACACCAATATAATAAATAATTCAAAGTCAAAGAAGCCTGACACAAAAACTTATTTATCATTATTCCACATATATAAAAACAAGGAAAATAAATGCAATGTAAGAAGTCAGGATACTAGATTCCCTAAATGGGAACAGTGTTTGAAAGGGATTTTCTGGTTGGCTTGGTGTTATCTTTTAAATTGGGTACTGATCGGGAAAGGGGGGTGTCCCAGGACCCCACCCCTACCTCAAGCCAGAGAGATCCAAAACACCTAGGACTACGAATCCCAGAATGCCATCATCACCGAAGGAAGGATGCTGAGGCCTGAGGGTGGAGTTAAGCAAAGGTTTTGGAATTTAAAAACCAGACCTGTGAGCTTGGAGGTGGGGCGATTGCTCATGGTTGTGGATTACAAGGTTTTCGAGTGTGCCATTAAGAGTTCAGCTCAGCGAAACTGGTAGGACGCATTCACCAATTTATTCTTTATCTTTTTCCCTTCCCTTTTTGTAAATAAACCCTTTAATTTTATTGTGAGTCTGCTGTTGAGTCTTATAAGTCCCTTTTAAGTGCACGGGTGAGAACCCACAGACAGGCACCCCATTTATATTGGGGCTGCCCTGTACAATCATACACTTCCCAAGTAACCTTGAGGTACATAAACATTTATGTTAAGTCAATAAAATTAAAAAAAAAAAAAAAAAAAAAAAAAAAAAAAAAAAAAAAAAAAAAAAAAAAAAAAAAAAAAAAAACCAACTAAGCTCTAGCTCAAGCCCCTGGTTTGGACATGGCTTAATCCAAGCTATGGTAGAAAAACAGAAAAAGGCATTTCTTAAATTTGTATTAGATGCATAACTGCCAACATATTTTAGTAAAATGTTGTAGCTTATCCCTATGGAAGTTCTGTAAAGTCAAAAGACTTTGGCCATGAATGGCCTTAAAGATACAAAAGAAGGTTCTTTAATGGTAAAATCTCATAAGCAGGGCCCTTATTAGGGCTCCATCAAATAATATAAAGTCTCTTACACAGTGTAAGTTCATAAGAACAAGTATTTAGTGTGGTATAGTGCCTGATAAAGAAAAAGCACACATGAGAATTTTTTTGACTGACTGAATTAATACCCTTATAGCAATAATTTATCTTCTCTTATATTTTAGGAAAATATGTTTTAAATAATAATGTTCCTTTGTTACTAGCTAAACTCCACATTTAGTTTTGTCATTTGTTTAATCAAATTTTCATTAAGCTTCTATTCTGAAGAGTCATATATGAAATATTTTAACACAACTAATAAGTCAACTGTCGCAGGATGAACATTAGTTTTACATCCCAAATAACTTATCTGGATATCAGAATACCAGGGACCACAAGTCCCAATGCTTTCTGTATGTAAAACACTGCCTTTCTGTATCACAAAATGAAAATGAAATTACTGTATTAGAGTAACCTGGGGGACTATATCACTTAGATAAATAGCAGTAAGAATCCCAACATATGTCTAGTCAGTTTTGACAGCTTTGAGAAAGGACAATATCCAGCATGCTTCATTGTCTGGATAAAAGTTAATGCCATACTTTAAAAGTCTTGGATAGAGTCTGCAATCTTTGCTTCCTCTAAAGAGAGGATAAAAGAAAAATAATTTATATTTTCCAAAGTGGAATTTTCCCTGAGTTTAAGGACATAGCCAAATAGAACCACCCTAGAAGAGTTTTAATCCATGACTCTACACATTCAAGGTAAGTCAATAGTAATTAAATTGTCTACTAGAATAAAACTTAATGCCTTTCAAAGAGGACAATAACAGAATCCAAGATCATTACTTACCTACACATATACATTATCATTCACTTCTACTACACCACCAAGTTTTTAGAATGACTTCCACTTCTGGCCATCATATAATGAGAAAATGTACAATATATATGAGAAAATGGTTTGCAGAGAGTAGACAACAGCCACATGTGACTATGGTCCCTAATATAAAGGAAGGAAACTGAAAACGAGCACTGTGATTGCCAGAGGTTACTGCCTAGAGGTATTATCTGGGCCATTTAAAAATAAAGCAAGGGAAAAGGCCAACACAGTCTTAATGAGTTGTGGCAAAAAACAAAAACACTGCATTTAGAAAGCTCCAGATGGCTAGAATTTGGGGGGCAGAATTTGAGATTAGAAAGAAGTAGAGAGTTCTGAGCAATCTGCCAAAATGTCCCTTCTAAGATCTGGATAAGAACCAATCTACATATATGTGAAAACAAATTATTAAAAGCAAGCAAAGAAGCAGTAGAAAGCAGTAGCCCAAACAGTTTCCAACAATCACACAGGACTAGCACAGCTTGAGGTCCCACCAGTCAGAAAGACCTCATAATATACAGTACCATCAGTGTGTGCAGAAATGTATAGCCTTACCAAGGGGAATAAATTAGATCTTGACTAAAGGCTATTCTGAAACCAACATGGCATAATTGAAATCCAGCTACAAAGGGAACAAATTGACTCCAGATAACTGCATGCCAGAACAAAGTCCAGCACTCTTTAAAATAATACACCAAAATTTAAACTCAAGAATGTGAAAACTATAATGCTGGACATTCAATCAAAAATTATCAAAGCATGTAAAGAAACAGGAAAATACCAACCACAAACAGGAATAAAATCTTTCCATAGTTAGAAATAGAAATAAAAGATACTATGGAAATAGAAAACAAAGGCATTGAAAAGTTATTAAAAATGAACTCCGTATGTCCAAGGCAAAAGAAAACTTGAAAATCACACCCAAATCAAATACATAGAATTAAAAATACAACACCTAAAATTAAAATTTCATTGCATGATATTAACAATAGAATCAAACACTGAAGAAAAAATTACAGCAATAAAAATAACAACAGAAATTAAACACACATACAAAATGAACAGAACAACAAATACCTTTTTATTTTCTGACCTGGAGAACAGTAAAACAAAAAGGAGTCGTTCCCCCCTACCCCGCCCAAACAAATAAAAAACAAAACCCAGGAAAAAATGACAAATAATGGCAAAAACATTTCCACCTTTGATAAAACCAAAAACCCAGAGATCCAAGGAAGCTCATAAACATCAAGCTGAATAAACATGAAGAAAATCAATAGAGGGACACCATTAATAAACAGCTGGAAAGTAAGCACAAAGAGAAAAACATTTAAAATACACAGAGAAAATAAGGCTTTACAAACACAGAAAAAAAAAGTAACAATCACAATAAAACTCTTGTTAGAAACTACGCAAGCCAGAAAAAAACTGGAAAGCTAGGAAAAATATCTTTAAAATGCTGAAAAAGAAAACAATCAAAACAGAATTCTATACCAGGAAAAACAGCTTTCAAAAATGAATACAAAAGAAAGGCTTTCAGAGAAACAAAAATAAATGACTACTCATTATGAGCAGAACTGCACTGTAATAAATATTACAAGAAATTCTTTGGGCAAAAGGAAAATATCAGATAGAAATTCAGATCTACACGAAGAATGAAAAGTACCAGCATTAATAAATTCATGGGACTAATAAATTAAATTAAATTTAATAAATTTAATAAATTTGATTGATTACTTAACTAATCAGGATTAATAAATTCATCCATCCCCTGCATTTTTTTATCTCTTTAAAAGATAACTGAAAACAATGATGGCATGTCAAAAGGCACAAGAACCAAGCTATCAATAAAAGAGTTCACAATAACCAAAGCTGCAACAATTTGAGCAACAAAATGACAGAAATAATATTGGATTGTAATCCACAACATAAATAAACAAGTCTAGACTGTTGAAATTAAGTAAAAAATAAATGAGTGAGAAGGGATGGCTCTTTCTCACAAAAAAATTTCAATTAATAAATATAGTATTTTACATTAAAACACATTGATAGTTGTTTCAGAGAAGATCCATCAATAAATGCTATTAGTGAGCAAAAGAGTAAAGAAAAAGATACTGACAGAGTTTAAAATCAGTACTTCACAAGATAATTAATTAAAAAGAAAAAATATTCATTGTATAGCAGAAACCACCATAGACAAGTGATTAAGGCCAAAGTCACCAGTAAAGAGACATGTCAACATCATATACCTCTTGATATGATTCGCTGGATAGGGTACCACAATCACCTCTGTAGTGTTCTTGCCAGAAAAGCACATTCTCAAGCTAGTAATGAGAAACCATCATACCAAACACGTGATACTACATGATACTTGTGCAGCAGTCTCCAACAGTATCACTATCATGAAAGCAAAAAAAAATTCTTCTAGCCTGTCTTACATTAGAGACTATGGACCTATTAACTATTAAATGCAATGTGATTCTGGAACACAAAAAGACCATTAATGCAAAAAAAAAAAAAATCAGAATTTTTTTTTGTTCAGTTGTGTTAACTAAACAACAATTTGTTGGTTTTAATTATTGCACAACAGGTATGTAAGATGTTAAAATTAGGAGAAGCTAGATAAAAAGAAAATGAGACTTCTCTGTACTGGTTCTCCAACTTTTCTGTTTAAAAAATTTCATGAATTATCTAATCTTTCTACATTTCCAGTTCCTCCTTTTGTGTAACAGGGAGAAGTGTGGAGAGGGCAAGAGAAGATGAATTTCATTGGGTTACTTAAAGGATTTATTAAGACAATGTATTAAAGTTTACTGGAACAGAACAGTGTATGGTGTATGCCATACTATGCTGAAAGAATAGCTCTTCTTAATTTATGTTATTTTTACTGGACTTTTATTTTCTTATTTCCTATAAGAAAACAGATAATGCAGACCTGCAATGTTTGCCCCAATTCTATGCATTTAAGTTGAAGTTTATAAATCTTAACTCCTTATATGGAATAAAATCAATAACATTTATAAAATTACTACTTTTACATAAGTTACGAGAACACAAATTTTAATAATGTCACTAATGGTAAAAAGGTGATCATTAAAAAACAAATTCAATAAAGTTACAAACGTCGGAATAAAAGTCAAAAAATTAGGCCATTACAAATATCAACAATTTAATTAAATCACTTTTAGTAAAAATGATGTTATCTATATGCTCAGTAACAAACTACAGTAAGTTTAAAATCCTGGAAACAATTTCTTGCTTAAATAATGTATATTCTTAATTCCCAAGTAATCTGATAATATCTCCATGGAAAAGAAATCCGTAAAGAAAAACTCTCACATAAATTAAAGCAAAACTTTTCAGATGGGATATTAATACATATACAAAACAATAATAGGAACAAAGACAAGAAACAACATCTTATATTCCTATGTAAAAACTCAACATTTCTTTCTCAGATAGCCTATACCTCTATACCACAATGAACTATATGTACAGGTCTTAATTCACATGTTTTATTTAGAATTTACCTTTCATACAAAAATGAAACTTTCAGAATCAACTTATGGCAACTTTTTAAACTCTTAGAAAAATGGTCTATAGAGACAATACCTTTATCATTTCCAAACACTGAAATTTTCCCCATCATAAAATATATCAAGACAACTAATTTCTTTTCACTGACTTGTTCATACATGCATACTTCCTATTTTTTTATCCTATTACCATTCTTTTAAAAACATTTCCTTTGTTTTACAATTTAGTTTTATATGCAAAGACTGTAATGAACTTCACCAAAATGCAGTGTTGTACATACTATAGGTGACTTTTCCACTTTTCTGTATTCTTGCATTGTTTTAAATGAATAGGTAAGCACTTTCAAAATAAAACGATATCAAATTTCTTATAACCCTGCTCTTCTTATTGCTAACCCCTCATAGGAAATTAGGTAGAAAAGTGATATAAATTTAAACAAACATTTTTCAGGTTAAAAAAAAGGAAAGTTATAATGGGAAAATGTAGCCTTAGCACACCTACTATAATTACATATGTAAATACTTCAAAAATAGATAGCAACAATTTCAAAATCAGGTGAACATCTTTTTTCTCGATTCAAATTCACTTTTGCTCCAATGAAAATGAGAACAGAGAAGGTCTGTATGAAAAAGGCTCAATTACAGCTATGTTGTAACTCACTCTCTTAGGTCTATAAAATAATCTCAAACACGTAACATCAATACTGATAAAACTTAATAAAATAAGACATAATGAAGACAGAATTTAGAAACCAGGTATTTTTAGGCAAGTATCATATTTTCTGACATGAAAAAGCACTCAACAAAATTATTTAGTACCAAAAATACCACACACACACACAAAGTAATCCAAAGCCTCTTACCAATTTCAGCAGGTAGTTGTTTGATTTTGTTCTCTCGAATGCTGAGCATGCTGAGTTTTGACAGGTTTTTGATGTCCTTTTCCACAGTAGTTATACGATTAAAGCGAAGGTAGAGAGTGGTGAGAGAATCTAGCCTATACACCACTGAAGGAATTTCTCTCAGTTTATTATGCCGTAAATCAAGCATCCGCAGCTTCTTCAAGTTATCAAGAGAGTCAGGCAAACTGGTAAGTGAATTTTCACTCAAAGCCAGTGTCATGAGATTTACTAGACAGCCCACTTCAGCAGGAAGGGACTGCAATTTGTTGCTATATAAATAAAGTTCTGTTAATTGAGTCAACTCTTTGATTGATGGTGGCAATATGTGTATAGACCTTTTGGATAAGTCCAAACGCATTGAATTCTCTTCACGGCATTTGTTGAGCTCTTTTATCACCTCTGCATTACTAGATTTTTTCCTAGTCCCAGGTGCTGGATTTGGTCTTTTGATCGTATTGTCAACTGAAAAAGCCACCCCTGGTTGGGCAGTACTGGAGTCTTTCTTTCCATCTTTGGCATCTTTCCCTTTGGTCTTAGGTTCCTTTTCTTTGCTCTCTTTCCCAAAACCGCCAGAGGCTTTTGCCTCCTTTTCTCTTTCCTTGGCTGATGGTACTTTGGGATCTTTCTCTTTAGAGTCTTTTTCTTTTCCTAAACTACTACTCATGGTTACTCAACCTTGGACAAAAACTACATGAACTCCTTTTATCTTATTTGCCAACAAAATTAATTGAAATTCAAAGATGAAGAGACAAAGATCCTACACAATCAAAAAAGGTGCTGGCTTGAAAAAGTAATCACCATAGAGTAACAGCCATCTGTTACATGTTGTAGTTAAAAGCACTATGCCCATTTCTGACAATTCATTCCAACTGGTAAATGGTGCTGGTCAATCAATGATTCGTTAGGGTTCCTGAAATATAATACACAGAGAGTATTAAATTACTTTAAAGTATAATTAACATAAAACAAATGACCTTTGAAAAAAATCTTACTGACAATTTTACTATTTTCCTATGACTTGATAAAGTCAATACTTATGCAAAATCCATCAAAAACTATTAACATTAATAAGGCAGTTCCTGTCTTCAAGGAATTTACAATACAATAGAAAAAGGTAAGAAATATGTAAGTTGCTAGAGTACAAAGTTTTATAAGAAAAGCGGAGAAATCACAGCGTCAGGTAATGTTTGTGTATATTCTGTGTATAGGCACTGTTATATAATTACCAGATTGGTGTAAGTAAGAAAGGATTTCAAAGGTGATGACAGAACGGAAAGCAGTGTGACAAAAGAATAAATAAAATGAGCAAAGAGAAATATTAATGGCAAATAGTTCAGGAAAAGGGGCATTAAAAACCTGCATTTTAATAAACACTCTGTTTATGAGGGTAGATTTGGGAGCACCTTTTAAAAAAAAAATGGCAAAAAGCAATCTCCAAAGACACCTATATTCTAGAACTGGAAAAGTGAGAAGGATTCTTAAGAGATCTTAAAAGTAGGGCCTCACTGTTGGTGCAGGGGTTAAAGTCTCAGCACTATCAAGCTATCACCAGCCACTAAACCATGAATTCGATCCCCAGCCAGGGAGCTAACACACATGGAGCAGAACTCTGCTGTCTCACTCACTGCTCCCCTCAACAGTGTATTTCAGTAGATCCATCTGTTCTGCTCCCCTTGTCATGTGAATCCTCTCACCTCCTGCACCTCTGGCCTACACCCCAGTTTTTGTATGTATAAATAAAAATATATTTTTTTTTTTTAAAAAGAGAGATCTTAAAAGTAGAAAAAGTTTAAAATGATTGACCAGCGCCTCCCTGGTGGCATAACGGGTTGGGTGCAACGCTGTGGGCGCAGCGCTGTGGAGCTGTTGGCGGGGGCGCTGCAAGTTCGATACCCCGGCCAGGGAGATTCCCACATGGCGCAACAGACCTCTCCTGCCTCGCCCGCTGCTCCCCTCAGCAGTGTATTTCCGTCGATCTGCCTGTTCTGCTCCCCACTCTGTCTCTGGTGAACCCTCTCACCGTCCCACACCTCTGGCTTGCACCCCAGCTTATATGCATAAATAAAAAAATCTTTAAAAATAATAAAATAAAATAAAATGATTGACCAAAAGGTGTCCACACAAAGACTGAAAATGAGTAGAATGTTGTAGGGCCCCTAAGTTTTTCAAAATTTAAAATATTTTTATTTTGCGACTATTAATTTTATAACTCTGGTAGTGGGGCTACAAGATCAAAGACAAATTAATATCTTAGCTAATTAGCTTAAGAAGTCTAACAAAATTTTATCAAACCATTTGATAGAGTGCACAGGAGTGTAATAAGAATTTCTATGTGAGCTCTATCGTAGATATCGAAGATGTGAACTCTATCGTACACAAGGTTACAGCTAATTAGTGAGAAGTCACAAATGACACCTAAGCATTTAACATCTAGTAGATTATCAAATCCTCAGATAAGCAACATGTCATAGAGTACTTTTAAGAAAACTGACATCAGAATAGTTGAGAGGGCCTCCCCAGTGGCACAAAGGGTTAAGTCTCAGCAATATGAAGCCATCTGCAGCCACTGCAGCACAAGTTCGATCCCTGGCCAGGGAGCTTCCCACATGGCTCAGCAGATCTCTCCTGCCTCACCCGCTGCTCCCCTCAGCAGTGTATTTCAGTCAATCTGCCTGTTCTGCTCCCCACTCTGTCTCTGGTGAATCATCTCACCACCCCACACCTCTGGCTACACCCCAGTTCTTGTATGAATAAATAAATAAATCTTTAAACAAAACAAATAAAAAAAAGAATGGTTGAGAAAGCTTATGCACAGAAGTTCAAGTAAGAAGAGGTGACAAATTGTTCCAGGTGGATGTAATAAAAGGGTAAATTAGGCCTAAAGTAGGGAATGAGCTTACTTTGCTATAGGAAAGTGATAATGCAGGACTTTGCTGAAGCAAAGAGTCAAAGATATTGGAACAACAGGAGCTGGGTAGAAGACAGATGATCTATAAATTCCAGAAACAGTTTCAACTTTCAGTATATGAGATTCCACAATTTAATCAACATGCTATTATTAGCTTGCAAACCAGAAAAGTTGTATCTCCCCATTACTCAACACCACTTCAAAGAAAAAGAGAGCTACCATGGATATCAATTAAGAAAAACTTCAGAAGTACTGATACAGAAAGTAATGCTGGTGAGCCAAAATGAAAGCACATTTATTAAAACTACGCAACAGCAAATAATGGATACACAGCCAATGTACTACAGGCATTACTTGTCAATGTGTATTTAAGAAATATCATTATACCAAGTTTCTGAAAATCTTATGTCTGTTTAGTAAGATATTTATGTGTTGAATTTAAAAAGGCACATTCTATGTAAGGATCAAATGAGAGGCACAAGTATAAAAAATATACAGCTATTAGGTGTTATATAATCAATTTACCCTCAAGGAGCATACAGGAAAAATCTGAATGTTTCTGCTTACTTAAAATTACATTTTAAAGTATTTGGGGAGAGTTAAAAATAACACTTTCCCCAACACAAAGTGGGCATTTTAAAAGATGGAATATTTGATCTCCTGTTCCAATGTTTCCCAAACTTCCCTAATGATAAGAAAATAAAATCACTGAAAGACGCAGGATCTAGGAAACTTTTTTTAATAATGTATCTCAGCAAATGCTTATCAAATTGAGAAACATGATCTAAGCAAATATAAATCTGAACACTAGCATATTTAATACTGTATTTCTTAAATACTATTCTAAAATAATGAAAGGTCAAGGTTGAGTCCGAAAGGGAACTGTATTAATGACAAGTTACTAACAATTCACAGTTCCCAGTGAAGTATGAAGGGACATACCATAATCTATTAATACCATTCACTGTACTGACAATTGAGCTGTTTGATGGTTTTCCTGCAATAATGATAGACTTGAACTAAATGCTGGTGAAAATGTGGAAAACCTAAAATATTCACTGTGAGTGATACCGTCACTCTAGAAAACAATTAGGCAGTTTCTCATCGTTGAATATACATTTAACATGCAACCCAACAACTACACTCCTAGGTATTTATCCTAGAGAAACAAAAACCTGTGTTCATACAAAAACCTGTGTACAATATTCACAGCCGCTTTACTTATAATACCCCTAAACTGGAAACAACCCAAATGTCTTTTAAAGGAAGAGTCAATAACCTGGTATATCCATACAATGGATTACTAGTCAATAATAAATACTCTTCAACAACAAATTATTCTTGCATACAAAAAATGGGATGTATCTCAAGGGTAATATACTGAATGAAAAGTCAGTATCAAAAGGTTATATATTATATGACCATTCCTCTAATATTCTTAAATGACAAAATTATAGTATAGTAATAAAGAACAAGCAGTGGGTCCCATGATTTATAGTTAAGGTGACAGTATGACTACAAGAGGATAGCATATGAGAGTTTAAGTGCTGACATAGGTTTGTACTTTGTGGTGGTAGTTTTAAGACTATATACATGTGATAATATCTCATAGGACTATCAACCCCCAAGAAGGAAAAAAACAAACTGAAGGGTGTACACAGGAAATGATGAAATCTCAAACAAGGGCTGTAGTTTAAGGTAATAACATTATACCAATGTCAATATCCTCGTTTGGATAACTGTATTGTAGTTGTCTAAGATGATTTCATTGGTGGAAAGTAAGTGTAGGGTATAGATAAACACTCCGCAGTATTTTTATAAATTCTGTGAGTCTAAAATAATCTCAAACCTCTCCATAGATGTTCTATTTTGTAGCTGACCAAACACTGCCAAATCTGTAATTTTATTCTCAAGCTTTTTCTTACTCTGCTCCCATAAAACTCATCTTAGTTCCCATATCAGACAGACAGATTTGAGCACTGCCTCCTGTCTTCTTGCCAGTCAGCTTCCCAATAAAGCTGTTTTTCCTCAAAAAACTATGAAATTTTAAAATATATTTCAAAAGAAAATGTAAAACTATAATGGACAATACAAATCTATCATGTAGATTATAAAGAAGCATACTGGGGCCTCCCTGGTGGTGCAGCGGTTAAGCGCTGCGCTGTGGAGCTGTTGGCAGCAGCAACACAAGTTCTACGCCCAGCAGGGATGAGATCTCTCCTGCCTAGCCTGCTGCTCCCCTCAGCAGTATATTTCCATTGATCTGTCTGTTCTGCTCCCCACTCTGTATCTGGTGAACCCTCTCGCCACCCCATGCCTCTGGCCTGTACCCAGGCTTGTATGCATAAATAAATAAATCTTTTATTAAAAAAAAGCATACTGATATTTTCCCTAAGTGGAAGTTTAAAAAAAAAAACATTAAAAACAGTTTGAAAATAAAAATTAAAAAGATAAGTGAATAAGCAATTAAAAATGGCTACAAAAAGAATTATTTCAATTTTGCTTACTAATAGGTAAAACTATACCTGTTCACAGATACTATTATACTTGAGAGGGTACATATTTCACAGACAACATCAAGGAAGAAAAGACTTTTCCGTTCCCTCCACCCCCAGGTGTAAATATATTTAAATATACTTTAGTTAATAAAATAACTGTACACAAAATAAAAGTGAGTAAATCAGGACCATCCCATGGATACATTGCTCCATCTTCCTGATGAGGTTAAAAAGTAAGGTAATTAGTAAAAGATATAAACAATAAAAAAATCAAAAAAAGGGAAAAAATAAGGGAATTAGAATTAGTTGAAAAGCTGGGCTATTACACATCAAAATACTTAACTATTTCCATTTTTACTTGTCACCAATCTAGCATAAATGGAGGGGTGTCTAGTTAAAAAAAACTTATGTGGGAGTAGAACGGGAAAAAAATCTGTGATGTTATAATAGCTATATCACCCTGAGTATAGCTGTCAATATCCAGCACAACCTTAGTTGTACTGATGTCACACTACTGTTTATAGAATTTGAGGGTCAAATTGAAAGGACAGTTGCAAATAGTTTCTTCCCTTGGGAAAAAAATTTCATTATTTTATAATTCAGTGGATTAAAATTTAAATACAAGTGACATATTTGACAGGTATTGCAGAAGCAAATATGACTATTACTGTAGAAAAATAAAAGGTAAATGAGTTAAACGGCTAGAGTCTGAGAAGAGGGGAACTAGAAACTGTTCCACAGCATGGTTCTGGTAATCTGGTAAAGGAACCATGCACAGAAACTTTTTAATATTTCCATGTGCTAAGCACATGGTTCAGTGCTTGTATACATGACTGTATAATGGAGAATGACAGATCAGACTGCAGTTCAGAAAAGGACAAGACTATGCAGGATTTTGTAGCCATAATGAGCTCAGGGTTTTCTTTTAAACCATTCAGTGGTTTTAAACATAATCTGACTTATGTTTTAAAAGAATCTCTCACACCTAATTTGTGAGAGATTATTGAGGGAAAGAGTATAAGCAGAAAATCAATTAGATGAGTACTTCAATAACTAGATTGAGAGTTGATTATCTTACACTGAAGTAGCACAGAATAAAGCGGGTGCATTCAAGTAATAATCATGTTTTTAGAGTAAAAGCTATAGAGCGTATAAGTAAAAATTTAAATTTACTTTCTCTTAGTAAAATAAGAAATTATCAGTCATATTTTTATCATCAACTTCAAAACTAGAAAAAACTGTGAGATCTAGTATCAACTCATCATCCTTCCAACTATTCACTCACTAACTGAGCATTTGTATAAGGTAGGTATCATAACTAAGGCTAAAAAAACAACAACAACCAAACAAACAAACAAAATCTTTGCCTTCAATGATCTTACAAAGAGAGGAAAACAGTCAATTACAAAACAACAGAAAGACAATTAGAGCAAAAGTTAAGGGCTGGGGAAATCACAGGATTGACAGATGCCAGATAATGCTAGAACTTAATCCTGAAAGTCGAATAGGACTCACAAATTTACCCTGCTAGGGTGGGCAGACATTCTAAACATAGAAAATGGCAGGAAAAAAATGGTCTATACCAAGAGCTGTGAGTTACGTTTCAATGGCTACAGTTCAGGTCCCAGGATAATTTTGGAACTGTAATTGTCAAATCTTGAAAGGCTGAGTATTCAAATTTAGTAATCTGTACTTTGTACTGCAGTATAACACGGTTTTCAAACTCCATTCTCTAAAACCTAACATTCCTAAAGGGTACTTTCAAAGGCTGCTAAGAGTAAAAATGAGGAACCTGGAGGATTCCTGAAGGAAAAGAGGGCATGATCACAGGAATATTTCATGATCACAGGAATTAAGAAGGAATGAGGGGGTACCTAATTAGAGGGCTACTACAATAACCTACTGATTGATTCCCAAATACTCTTATCAGTGCTGGATATGCTCAATAAGAATCATATGGGAAATTAACAAATACTAAGCCATAATCCCAAAATGTTAACACAGTATCTGTGTTAGGGAACAGTAACCTGTATGCATAAAAATATTTCCCTGTGATTCCAACACAAGGCCAAATTGGAAATCATGCAAAATAAGGTTGTGCCAAACATGATATGGATATAATCCACTTTAGGTTGTCTCAATATTTAGGGAAGCTGCTGGCTTAATGTGTAGAGCTGGACATGAGAAAAACCATCCTTGTATGCTGTACAGCCTTCAAATGCCCACCAAATACATAACTAGGTCAAATACCTGTTTACAATTCTGAGTGCCTAGCATCTAATTCCATTTTATATATAAGCTCCATTCTTTACACTTTTCAGGAAGTAGAAAATAATGTCTACATTCAAGTGGAAAGATATCACATTTAGTTAGAATTTTAGAGAGTTATTATTTCTGACAATCAATGACATTCATACTGATCCTGATATCTGAGTCATAAATACAACACACCTGTATCAGTTTGAATTTGTAGCTATTACGATCTATGTATAAGCTTTTGTTCATTGTTTTCTAATATCATGACTGAGCATTTTAATATTGACATACAAAATGTACAGTAAATTCACTGTTTTCTAGTATCACTGCGTATAAGCACTTACATATTGTCATACAAAATGCACAATATTTTTTCTTTATCTCTCCTTTAATTAGAGTACTGTACTGATTTTTTAAATTATATATGCTACTATTATTTCAGAACAATAAAGAGGATTTATAATTTGTTATATAAATGGGATATTAGGCTTGAGGCACTTGAGAACCACTGTTTAAACACAGAGGTAATAGAGGGCAAGAATAATTAAGAGACATTTTAGAGACAGAATCAAAACATTTGATGAGTGGAGTGGAATGGATCCAGAATAATGCTGAACTCTGCTTAAATAACCAGACACCTGTCAGCATGATTATTCAAATTAGGGAACCATGAAGAAAAAAATTTAGTAAAATTTTGGAAAAGCTTACATTGGCTTCCAGCAAATCAAGTATCAATCCAAATATCTATTTCACATTTACATATGTGAGTTTAGAATAGAACAGGAAGGTCTGGATTGGAAATAAAAGATATGGCTTTGGTGTCAATAGCATAGTGGTACCCTATGGTTTGTGGTAAGTAAACCCACAGAGAACATATAGAATGAGAAGATACTGATACACTGGAAAGATAAACATTCAGAGATGGACAGGTGGATGGACAGAAGGGCAGATGGACGAAAAAAGAAGGGTTAGTGAAAAACCTGTTTTCTTGATCTCTGAACACTGCTTCAGGCTAACCTAAAAAGGCTGCCCAGATGTCTACTTTTGCAAATCAGCTAAAACCTTCTTTCCATTAACAAAGAGGCTACAATTACATCTACCTTTCTCACAAAAGGTAACTACAAAATATTTCACTGATAGCATGTTATGTATAGATTAAAAAGAATACTCTGTTATTAAAGATTTTCTTAGGACCAAATAAATTTTAATTTTTAATACCTTTATTTCAACATACTTTAGGATGAGTCCTATATGAAATACAAAAATATAAAATCAACAAGTATCTCACAGGCCATAAGCAAAGAGGCAGAGTTAGAGCTGCAAACAGTTATATTTGAAGAAACAGAATAGCCTTAAAAGATATAGATTCTTAAACAAACAAACCAAAAAAACCACAAAACCTGTTGGGCCCAGAGAAATCACACCAGATAGTTAAGCACATACAGATAAAAGATGAAGCTATTATTAGTAATTACTAAGCCCACAGTTTAGCATTTTTTTAATCTAAGTTTCATGTTACCCACTTTTAACTGTCATATCCTACAATGTTCTGACAATAACATTTAAATCACCTGAAATTATTTTATGTTTCATTGTTTCTTATATGTATTTATACCCCTCCCCTCCCTCCAGCTGGAATGTATTTCAATGAGATCTGGGACTCTGTTCAGTGTTTAATTAATCTGCTCCTAAGAACAGGTTGAAAAAAAAAAAAACATTCGCTAAGACAGACCAATGATATAACTCAGATGGTCTATTTCTCGGTTTAAAGAGATCCTATTTTTCCTGAAGCCCTTTCAGTACTGTCTGTTAACATATTCATGTTATCACTAATAGGAGTTTGTTAACACTTAATGGGTCTACATAAAGCTTTACATATAAAGCCTTTAATACATATTATTGAAGTAAACTGAGATAATTTGTGGGAGGGGTTTCCCTCTAAAATTTCTAAGAACTTCCTACCTCATAAGTCTTTTCCATCAGACACTATTTTCTTTCCTAAACCAATTTTCTCTTACGAACTGTCCCATTTCAGTAAAAGGCAATACCCTGGTAAGTAAACAAAACAAGCAAACAAACAAAAAAACCTAAAAGTTATCCTTGATTTCTTCTTCCTCCACTCCCCATTTCCAAATCTTTAGTAAGCCCAACACTGTATGTCAACATGAATCCCAAATGGTCTACTCTTCCTATCCACAACCTTTGCTCTACTCTAAATCCTTATCACCTCTCTCCTGTACTACTACACTAGTCTCTTTATCTTGTCCTCTTGATAACTCTTACATACTTAAAATCCATTCTCTAAACAAAAAGTGAACCAAGTAATTTTTAAAATACAAATACTGAAGTTCATCTCACTCACCTGCTCACACTCTTCAATGGCTTACCATTGTACATTGGATTAAATCCTATATAGGAATATAAATGGCTGATTTTTCAAACATTAATTAGAAGCCTTACAGTTGATCTGTTAAATCTCAATTTGAACCTACTTTAGGAAAAGACATCTTTGTCTCTCTCTCCAATTTCATCTCTTTCCAATTTCTTGTTAGCTGACTATTTTCCACTTGCACAGACCCATTAGTTAAAAACACTGCTTTTCCCCACATAAAGTCTTATCCATTGTTTCCTTAGCCTGAACAAGGCTTGATGACATGTGGTTAAATAAAATTAACTTTGACCTGGCCTGGTCTGTATTGCTAACAAATACATCATTAGCATCACTATCAGTGCTTGGGGTATAGCTGATACTCAGTAAGTACTGAGTAAATGAATAAATCAAATGAAAAAGTCATTCTGGGCAGTATGAATAAATTAAAATTTTATTGTAGTTTATAAACTAAGTCTATATAGCCTATATTAAAAGAACATCAGATATTTAAACTTGAATCTCAAAGACAAAAGTGCTTTAAGAATCCACTGTACTAGAGGTGATTTACTGTCCTTCTAATTTAATGCTGACATTAACACTTTCTTATCACATGATTAGTTAGAAATAGAAGTCTTTAGATGACTTATTTGGTATAGTCCTGCCACCTAAACCATATCCTACCATCTACCCAATATGATGAAAAAAAAAAAAAAACACAGCCAAATAAAATTTTTACATTAATTCAAATAGCTACTCCAGGACAATGCCTTCCAATGAAGAAGAAAAACTTTTAAAGATATCATAAATACTAAATTAAACATAAAATTACACATAAAAAACATCAGAGAACAGAGGAGGACCTGAACTGACCTCTTCCACAGACACAATAAATCTACACTATACAACTATATATGAGAGAACTCAGAAAAATGCCTGAAAATTGGATGAATAGAGCCTATCCACAAAGGGTAAAAGGCAGCACCAAAAGACTGGTAGAAGAGACAGAGATTTACTCTTGCAAGGAAGAAATCCCACCCTAGCACAGCAATTTGTGGTGGTAGGCAGAGAGATCTTAAAGCTACAGAACATTTCCCTAGAGGGTAGGAGAAAGTGGTGTGCCGGCATCGGGCACACCAATCCTTCAATCCTGTGCCGTGGAGACAGCAGCTGCAATACTAGACATACAGGGCTGAGGAAAATTTGCCCAGGAAAACCAAAGAACTATAGGGAACAGAGAATATGACCTCAAAAGCCTAAGCGCAGACTCACTGACACCAGGACCCAAAGCATTAACCCCACTCAGAAAAGATTCTGGAACTAAGTGAAGGAACCCAACTTAACTATTTACACAGCATCTGTCTGAAAAGTATGAAACTTCAGAGATGATCCCCAGGGTTAGAAACACAAGCCAGGACCATTTTGGCAAATTCACAACCTTGCTAATACTAGCCCCACTGAAGTATTCTAAAATACTGAAGTATTTTTAGAATCCTCCCTCTAGCCTGCAAGAGCTGATGGGCAAGGCAAGCACCACTGAGAGTTCTACCCACCCCACATGACTGAAAATTACAGTCCTGTGCTGAAACCATAATCTACTGCCAGACCAGCTGACAGACATGCCCACAGTTTGTTGCAGCCTAGCCATAGTAGGCAAGACATGCAGCCCACACAGGGGATGCACCTTGAGCACCAAGCGCTGGCAGCCAGTGGAAATTGAACTAGGCCAGTAGTTCAAGAGTGAGAGAGGTAGATGTGCTAAATACAGAGACACACAGAATTAAGCAAAATGGAGAGACTGAAGCCCAAATGAAAGGACAAGGTATAATACAGAAAAAATACCTTAAATAAACAGAGATAAGCAAACTACCTGAGGAAGAATTTAAAAAAGTGGTTATAAAGATTCTAACTGAAATGCAAAGAATGGATTAACACAGTGAGAATTTTAAACAAAGAGAAAAGTTAAGACCAAACAGAAATTACTGAGCTGCACAATAAGATAGCAGAATTGAAAAGACAGTAAAGGGTTTCAACAGCAGAAGAATGGATAAATGAGCTGGAAGACAAAGCAACAAAACTCACCAAGACAGCAAAATGAAACAAGAACTTAAAATAAAAAAGCTCTAAGAGACCTCTGGGACAACATTAAGATGAAAATTATTTGCACTACAAGCATCCTAGAAAAAGATGATAAAAGGCCAGAAAAAAATATTTGAGAAACTAATCACTGAAAACTTACAATCTGAGAAAAGCAGCAGACATACCAGCATAAGATGCCCAAAGAATTCAAAAAAAAGAGGAATCCACGGAGTCCCACACCAAGACACGTTATAATTAATATGGTAAAAATTAGAGATAAAATGAGGATGTTAAAGGTACTGAGAGAAAAAGCAGTATGTCAACAGAAGTTAAACAACACAAGCCTATCAACAGACTTTTCAAAAGAAATCTTCGTGCCAGAGGTGAGTGACATGACATATTCATAGTGTTGAAAAGAAAAATTTCAAACAAGATACTACACTCAGCAAAACTGCTATTCAGATTTAAAGAGACCAAGATCTTTCCATACAAGAAAGCTAAAGGAGTCCATTAAACCAACACTGCAAGAAATGCTAAAGGAATGCATCTAAGCTGAAACTAAAAAGGTATTAAATAAAAGAACACATACAAAAGAAAAAAAATCTAACTTTAAAAGATACATTCACAGTAGCAGATCAAACACCCAGGAAATAGATTAAAAGATCAAATTAGTAAAATTAAAGTTATGCCAATTAATCAAGGGAATTATATACCATAAAGATGTAAAATGATATATTAAAATTTTTAAACATGGGGGGATAAAAATGCAGTTTTGGAGTGCTCAAATGTAAATGGCTATAAACTCAATACAGATCAATATACACATCCTATCACATCAATCTAGTAGAAATAACACCTGGAAAATCTAACAAATTAGTGAATGACCTTGGGTAAAACCTGCTTGATGCACAATGAATGCAAAACACTGACGTTCATTGCTTTTCTTTATGTTAGGAGAACTAACTTTCATGAATGGACCACCCTTAGTCTTATTTTGCTAACTAGACAGTAATCATAAGTAATTGGCTTCATGTTGGCCTACCCACTCAGTTTTTACCTTTTATCAAGATTATATCAAATATCTACTGTTCTTATTTTATAGCATTAGAGGCCCGAGTTAACATCAGTAAACACAGCCCTTTCTCATACTATTCTAAAGTCACTAAAATTCCAAACAGCTTTCCTGTCTATTCACTAGAATTCTATACTGTGTTTTTATTCTTTAGGCTCAGTCATCTTCCCATCTGTCCTGACAATACAAAACTTTCACTTTAGAGCTGCCAATCAATCTCCTATCTGTTACACCTCTAGTTAACAAGTCCTACTGAGTTTGCTGATAATTTCTCATTTTAACTAATCCCAGCATTTCTTGGGCCAATTATATCTTTATAATCTTAATTTCAAACCCTAAACAACAATCCAATCTCTACAAACCTTAGTTTTTATTCTATTTCTTTTCCCCTGGTTTCCTCAGATGACTAGTTCCCAAGCCTCCTGAACTTGTTAGTTTTATTGGGGCCAATAGCAACTATCCTTATTACATTCTTGAGTTTCATTAGGCTACTATATAAAGTTCCAAATTCATCTCCTTGACTCTAGTCTCTGAACAACCTTCTCCATCAAGCTACACCAGATGGAATAAGCAATTTCAAGCTAACTCATTGGTTTGAAATAATTCTCCTACTGACACAATTATGTAATCATACATGTACACAAATGCAAACGTACAAACATACATTAGGTTTCTCCATAATCATGTTTCAAGCCGTCTTTTCCAGATTTATCATTTGTATCCTGAGTACACCCACTATTCCTGTCTTATACTATTGACACAGTATGTGGAAAGAGACTTTCACATAACCATTCATTTGCTCAGATTGCTCCCTCTGCTTAATGTTTTTACTTCTTCCTCACCTCTATGCTAGTCTCCTTGGCTGCACCCTTTATTGTTATCAGTATCCTAATATATGGTACTCTTTCCTGTCTCCATGTTCATAATCTTGCTCTTTCCTTCTCTGCCTGTAGCCATTCCCTAATACATCGTCCACATTTCTTCCATTTTCAGTTGAACACACACACACAACTTTTAAGAATTCTAGAGTCAGCTTTTCCAGAAAGTCTTTCCCTATATTTATAGTTGGAATTAAAATCAAAGTCAATCTTTAAATTCAAATTCTAGTTAACTTTCACAATAGCAGTATAGATTTTTATATGTATTCAGATTTTTCTGCAAGGATCTGTATTTTATTTCTTTAGTAAAATTATAGTCATATTTTTATATAGCAAAAAAATTATTCATTCCCTATCTGAACAATTCAAGATTAAAGCAACTGAGTGTGGCAGAGCAATGCTGGAATCCACCCCAGTGATGGTAAGAGGTGAGAGTCAAAATGCCCTATGTCAAAATGTCCTAAGACTAAATCCAAGGAGATTCGAAGAGAATGTGAGTAATAGAATGACATCTTGAATGTCAGTGCCTGAATGAGGTAAGACAACTCACACAGGGGACAGCTCAGTGAGGAAGGGAGGGTGTTCATAGCCTGAGCAGGAAGAGATGGACAGCAACAAAGCTGGCAACCCACAAGAAATTTCAAAGGCCAAATGGAGGTATGGATGGGTATTTTCACATGGAAGTAGATCTGCATAGTGAATAAGAGCCTGAGTTGGGTGAGAAGAGTATCCAAAGGTAGCAACAAACCAGTGTGGAATAGTAGAGTCTAAGAGGGGTAAAGAAGAGAATTCTTAAAGTTGAATCTCAGTAAGAGTCAAAATCTTTATGACATTTGAAATTGTCCTAATCCCATCCCCTGCTCTCCAGATCCTCAACAGACTTCAAAAATTATGGCCCACATTCCCCAGAACAGTCTAATAGTTGCCCAAAGGAAGCAGAACAAAGCTAAACTCAGAGACTAAAATTTCCCCAAATTATCACTATTATATCTGCCTGGTGGCTTCTAAAAAGGTCCCACTTGCAAAGTTGTCAGTATGTGACCTGTGAACTTGCCTAGGGCAAAAGGCCTTTTTCCTCCAAGGAGATGTTTGTTTAAAACAATTATAGGCAAGTGCTTTATCCTTGCAGATGCCTGAGGTAGTGGATAACAGTTGAGACAAACAGATAAATCAAAAAGCTTAAAAAAAGAAACCAAAAACCTAGAAATGATAATAGTGAGGAAGAGGGAGGATTACTCTGTGGTACTGAAACCATTTTGTGTTTTGTACTTGACTACAGTTATGTGTGATAAAAATGCTGACAAGTACTGACACACCCAAATGAATACCTAAAATAATGGCAAAAAAAGTTTATAGTCTAGTCAATAGTACGGTACCAATGTCAATACCATACTACAACTATACAAGAAACCAACACTGGACAAAGCTGAGTGAAGTGTTACTTCTGCAACTTCCTATGAGTCTATCGTTACTTCTAAAGATAAAGTTAGAGTGGGAAAAGTTCATTGATAAAGCTTTAAAATTTCAGTGCAATTAAACTTCAAGAAATCATTTATCACTATCATTTTAAAGCAGTATCAGAAAATATCTTCAATTATCTGAAAAGGCTATTAAAATATCCCTACTCTTTTCAACCACGTAACTGTGTAAGGCCTGATTTTTTTCACTCTTCAGTCAAAAAATATATTGCAACTGACTAAAACAATTATGAGAATTGAGTCATTACCTATTAAGCTACACATCGAATTTACACACACATGAAAGAAAGCCATTTGTTTTAAGGGTATTTTTCAGGAAAAATAGTTTACTTATGTTGACATGAAATCAATTTTTTAAAAGAATTTCTTTTTTTTTTAAAGATTTATTTATTTATACATACAGCTGGGGTACAGGCCAGAGGTGTGGAGTGGTGAGAGGCTTCACCAGAGACAGAGTGGGGAGCAGAACAGGCAGATCAGAAATACACTGCTGAGGGGAGCAGCGGGCAAGGCAGGAGAGGTCTGCCGCACCATGTGGGATTCTCCCTGGCTGGGCGTCGAACTCGCATCGCTGCTGCCGACAGCTCCACAGCGCAGTGCTTAACCTCTGCACCACCAGGGAGGCCCAGAATTTCTTTTTAAATTTCTAATTTTTAATTTCTAATATAATAACTATGGATAAATGTAATCCATATGTGAAAGCTCTCTGAGGTTTTAAATAATTTCTTAAGACTATGAAGTTGTCTGAGACTAAAAAGAGAACTGCTGCACTAAAGCACTCAAGAGTAATGGGAATTGGACGGACAACTTACTATCAATTAATTTGTGGTAAAGAAGTTTCTTAGTGCACTTTCAAGTTTGTGATAACACTATTTTTAAAAGTTAACAGGAACGAATTTTTAAAAAACATGCCAAAGACTAGGAGATCTTTGTAACCTGTATTTCTAAATTAAGATTTATGTCTAGAACATACAAAGAGATCTAGCAAATTGTTAAGAAAAACACAAAATCTCACTAAAAAGGCAAATACTGCAAGTAAGTCATAGAATAAAATCCTTAAGTGATCAAAAAATAGTTTCAAAATTACTCAATCTCACTGGTAATTATGGAAATTAGAAGCAGAATCACTGCCATCAGGTTAGCAAGTGAAAAAGTCTGATAAAGCCAAATATTGTTTGTGAATATGGAGTCATAAGAATTCACATTTGGCTGGTATAAAAGTATAAATTGTTAAAAAGCAGACTCGAAGACAATTTGGCAAAAATCTGGTGAATTTTTTTTGATAGTTTCATCATTCTTGAAGTGTTACTATATCCACCCATTCGATCCATCAATTCTACTGTTCGGTTATGAAAACACACTTGCACAAGGAGCCGCTGTGGCAAGGCCTTACTACACAGTGGTAAAAACCAATCAGTACACCCACAGGAAGCAACATGTGCAAATCTCAGAAACAATGGTGAACAACCACCACTCCCCCCCTCCACCCCCTTCCCAAAAAAAACAGGAAGAAACATAAAAGTTGCAGAACGATATGTGAAGAATGCTCCCATCTTTATAAAGATTGAAAGCGTATAAAACAATACATTTGTTTACGGATACATACATATAAAATTTTAGCACACATAAAGGATTGAGAAACATCAAATTTAAGGCAGTAGTTTCTCAGCTACAGTTAAGGGTAGAGACAAGGTAAATTAATATGCTAACCCAATTTTTGATAAATTGATTCCAGTGAGTCCAAAGTTATGTAGAAAATGTTTAAATTAACTGAGTTCCCTCCCCTGGTCATTTCAAAGTTCTAGAAAGACACCATTATAATTAGAAGAATGTTTACTTTAAAATACAGTGAAAAATGGGCCTTCCTAGTGGCGCAGTGGTTAAGCGCTGTGCTCTGGAGCTGTAGGTAGCAGTAACATGAATTCGACACCCGGCAGGGGAGATTCCCACATGGCACGCCAGATCTCTCCTACCTTGCCCGCTGCTCTCCTCAGCAGTGTATTTCTGTCTATCTACCTGTTCTGCTTCCCACTCTGTCTTTGGTGAACCCTCTCGCCACCCCACGCCTCTGGCTTGTACCCCAGCCTGTATTCATAAGTAAATAAATCTTTAAAAAAAAGTACAGTGGAAAATGCTATACCTATAAAACTGATGAAAAAATAAAGTGCTGTGAGATACTGGAAAATGGGACACCCTCAAAGACTGCTGGTGGGCTAACAATCTAGTACAAACTATTTGAAAGGCACTTTGACAGTAGCTATCCATTTTAAGTACTCTCTAATTTAGACAGTCTAAGATAAGGAATAGGGACACAAAAATACCTAAACACATGCACAAAGACATATGCAAGAGGAAACTCACGTCACTAGTGCTTACAATGGGAAGAGACAGGGAACAAATCAAATGTCTAAAATCAGGGAATGAATAAATTATTTCCATTCATTTTGTAGAATATTATGAAGCCATCAAAAAGAATAAGAAAGATTTCTATACTCTGACACATAAAGAAAAAGCAAGCTGTGGGACAAAAAGACTTAAAGCACTATTTTTGCCTTTCTACTCAAGTATATAATCAATCTGCATAAAGAATATGTAAATTGTTTTCCAGGATTCCCAACCATTTTCAAAAACATTTTACCAATTATCCAAGTAGCCAGGCTGAGTGCGTGCTACTGATTTCTTAAACATGTTCAAGGAACAATCTGAACTAATTGAAGGCGATAGAAAATCACTAAATAAGAGTCAAAGGAATTGATAAAATCATCACAGCAAAGAATCAAGAATAAATGAATCTTCGAAATATTGCTATATTTAAGCAACATCTGAATAACTTATGTATATAAGCTCTTTATAAAATTACAACTATAGAAATTGTATTTATATTAGATATGCTCCACTGCAAAAAATCACATATAATGTATATGCAAAACCATATCTACTGTTACTTTATATGCATTTACAGACTGAAGGGACATTTTTATTATACAGTATTTTCACTTTATGTGCTGACTTTTGGACCTAATTCCTAAAATGTGACTTCTTCATAATATGATTAATTTGAGGCCTTTGTTTTAAAGAAAAACATAAATTTATGTGAGAGTTACATATCTGTGTAAGAGCACAGAAGAAAAAGACATATCCCAAAATGTTTGCTTAAATGCTTAGCTGTAACCTCTCTCTGGAAGAGAACATGGGCGTTGGGGTGACTAGAGAGACATAGGGAGAAAAAAATGGCAGGGAATAAGGTAAACAAATAGAGGCTGAGATGAAAGCATACAGGGCCATGGATAAGAAGAGAGACGGACTCTGCCACAGATTCATTACCTAGGATCTTATGACATGCACTACAGGGTGTACAATATAAAACAAGCATGCATGCTGAGTCTGAATGGCTGGGAATGGAAGTGTCCACATATGCCACAGTCTGCGGGTACTGAAGACAGATGTGTCTTTAAACCATTTCCCCAAAAGCAGTCTCTACACCTCTGCTTTTACCTGCCCAGTCCTAATGGTGTAAGACTTGCTACCTTCAGTTCAACCCAGAAGTACTTTTCTCACTTAACAAGTTAAATTATTTGTCCAATAGCACCATGTAAACCTGAAATAATATCACTAGCAGCAGCAGATAATATTTATTGAGCACTTAATACATTCCAAGCACTACGCTAAGTGTTTTTAACTCTTATTAAATACTTACAATAGTTGTGAGACAAATTAATCCCCACTTACTGATAAAGAAACTGAGACAGAGACATCAAATGTCATGTCAAAGATCACACACAACATAACTAGAAAATTTGCAAGGATAAAATATTGGACTACAAAACCCATCTCTTAGCCACTATGTGCATTTACAGAATATATTAAGTTGCCATAATCCTATAAACAATCTGGATTACATTTTTATACTGTATTAACACCTGTAAGTTCTATAAGAAGACTTCAATTCTTGTAGTTTATCTCTTGATCACTAAGCTATAAAACAAGAGTAGATAAGCTAAATACACTAAGAGAAAAAGCCTCATATTAGACTACAGAACATATAAATTAGACTATAAAGTATCTCATATCAACTGACTTTTAGGTTATGTCTAATAAAGTCCACTGAAACTAATCCATGACAGCCCATGAAGAATTAAGTACACCCAGCACTACAGATTTGAACATAGTACATTGTTTTTACAAGAGGTATTCAAAAGTGCATCAAGGGAGCTGATTCACATTAAAATTATAAAAGTTTTTTTTATATTAGTATTACTAAAAGCTGTTTTTCTCCAATTATAAATATTTAATTTTTATAGATGTTAAAACTGTATTTTCATTGAGTCAACATTTATTTTATATATACCAAGTGTCATGTATGGTGCAAGGTGCCAAGTATGCAATAATATTAAGGCAAAGCCCTTGCCTAAAAATTTATGAACAAGTGGCAAAACACAGCTTAGGAGCTCTTGAAACACAGAAAGAAGGCACTAAATTCAATGTTAGAGTTTGGGGGGAAAGGTTTCTTAAAAAAATTTCTAAGTATAAATCAACTAAAAAGGGTGTGAGGGGTTCAGGTATCCTGGAGTCATCCTTATTCCGTCACCCCTCTAACTCTTACTTCCTAACAATCATCAAATTCTACCCATTCATCTCCCAAAATCTCTCCTACCCTATCAACTTGCCTACACTTTCACTGCCACTTTCCCACTTCAGAGTATAATGAATCACTCCTCTAATACTTTTTTTTTAAGATTTATTTATTTATGCAAACAAGCTGGGATGTAGGCCAGTGAGAGGATTCACCAGAGACAGAGTGGGGAGCAGAACAGGCAGACTGACTGAAGCACACTGCTGAGGGGAGCAGCAGGCGAGGCAGGAGAGGTTTGCTGCGCCATGTGGGAATCTCCCTGGCCGGGTATCAAACTTGTGCTGCAGTGGCTCTGAATAGCTTTATAGCGCTGCGCTTTAACCCACTGCACCACCAGGGAAGCCCTCCTCTAATACTTTTCTAACTGGTCTCACCACATCTACTTTCCCATTCTGTTCCTAATCTAGTCACTATAATTAGGGTGATCTTTCAAATATTGAAATCTAATGAGGTTACTATCCAATTTAAAATAGGAGGAGAGTGGGTAGGCCACACAAACACAGCCTTCAGGACAATATCCAAAATTCTTAGCAGTAATTACCAAGTCTTTCAAGATATGAATGCTACTTACTTCTCCTCTTCACAACTCTAGTATTTCTCACCTCACACTCTGGTTACATAAACTTCTTTTAGAGCCAATAGCAGACCCTGCTATCTCTTGCCCCTAGGATTTTGCATAGGCTATTTCCTTCTGCCAGAGACACAGATTTACAGTCCCCTGAGGTAACTCCTATGTATTCTTCAGATTTCAGCTCAGAAGTCTGGGAAGCCTTCATGATTACTCAAGTCTTTCTGAATACCCCCTCTATGCTCCCATTTGAAACTTCCTGTATTGGCCTCCCTGGTGGTGCAAGGGGTTAAGTCTCAGTCAGGCCAGGGAGCTGACCCACATGGTGCAGCAGACCTCTCCTGTCTCACCTGCTGCTCCCCAAGCAGTGTATTTCAGTAGATCTGCCTGTTCTGCTCCCCACTATCTCTGGTGAATCCTCTCTCACACCCACACCCACACACACACATCTCTGGCCTACACCCCAGCTCTTGTATGCATAAATAAATAAATAAATCTTTTAAAAATTTAAAAAATAAAGTAATGGGAAAACAGAAACACTTTCATCTTTTTCACAATTGTATCCTAGTACTTGGAAGCAATACTTAGCACAAACAGCAGCTATATTTATTGAAAGAATTATAAATATTTGTTAACTTGGTTTTATCTCCCCTACTGGATAGCAGGCTCCTAACATAAAGGAACAATTTTTTATGTTGTAAAGTGTACTTTAACTTCAAAGACAACTATGAACTATAGAACCGAGGCCACCAGAAAGGGAGGGTGGGAAACGGGGAGCAGGGCCCAACAGTTTATGGTGCTTTGGTGTTGAGTATGGTGTGACCCTGTATCTCTATATCATATACCGTGCTGTGAAACAACGCTGCCTCAAAGATAAGAACTTTTTACTGAGCATACAGCAAGCACTCAAAGAAAATATCTGCTGAATGAAGACAGTGAAACAATAAAGACAAAAAACTTTGTCTTATGTATAGTCTCCCTATATTCTATTCAAAATTAACTCTAGAGCACTAAGATTTTGATATGAATACCTGAAAGTGCAGAATTTCAGGTATTTTCACTTGTTTATAAAGGTCTGAAATATTCCTTATTCTTTTAGTTAGTTTAAAAGACAAACTGTGCTCTGCTTCAAACCACATAAAGTCATATATTTTTGTGGTTCAAGAGCTAAAAGGAATCCTCAAAATAGAAGACCAAAGATAAACACCCAAAATAAATTCAAAGGAATGTTATTCAGATAGAAAAGGAAAAACACATCCTTGAGCAGCATGAGTGAATCTGAGGTAATAAGAGTTTCATAAAGGCTAAAGGAATAGCAGGCCATGAAAAATAAAACACAATGGTCTACACTAGTTCATGCTAATTAGAATTAATTAGCCCATGATTAGTTGCATACAAGAAAGTACAATTCACAGCAACTTCAATTCATTCACTCAACTCCCCCGCTCCCTTTTGGGGAGACCGCAAGATGAAGTAGTTTGAACTAACAAGTATACAGGATTAATTTATTTTCTATAGCAGCAAATATGTGAGTTTTTCAGGAAATCTGCACTCCTTATGGGAAAGCAGAAGACGTACTATGTGATTTTGATAGTGGGCAAACAAAAGTTTAACAGTATCAAAGCCACAACATAAGCCAATTGGGGTTACAACTCCCTTGTACAACACTTCAAATCACTATACGTACAAGTTGCATGATTTTCCAGCAAAGTCTCAAAAGGCAGAAGTGGGATAGAGATTTAAATGTCTCAATATAACTAAACTATAATAATAAACATCTAAAACATTCTTATACCACTCTTCCAAAAAGATTTACCTACACATATTTGCTTAAACCGCCTCTCTTGCCAAAGACTCAAAATATGTCACACACAGCCTAAATATTCCCCAGTTACTTTACTCGTCACTTCCCAAGGACAAGTTGGCAATAAATCGAAGTTAGTTGCCTAATTATCAATGTAAAGCAAAAGATAAAATGCAATTGCTATCTTAAGCTATATGCACTAATGACAACAGTGTTCAGTCAAGCTTAAAAATGATTTTCAGTATTCTTAGTTAAAAATTAATTAATAACATTTAACTACTTCACTTTTTGGATGTATCAACCCACACATTTCTTGACTACATCTTACTTGATTATAAATTCATTCCATTACTCATTCTATAAACTATCAGAAACTGTTAGAAAAAACAAACAAAAATAAATGTACTAAACATAGCAAGATTAGATGAGTGTGTAGTCTCAAGGTAGGAGTGTTACATTCAAGAATTAGTATTTAGAGGTAGTGGGCACTGGGACAAACTTCTGAGAAGCTTATAATATTCCACTTTTTTAATTGCTTGTTGGTTACTCTGATTTATTGACTTAGTGAAAGTTCATCAAGTTGTTTTTTTTTTTAAGATTTATTTATTTATGCATACAAGCTGGGGTACAGGCCAGAGACATGGGACAGTGAGAGGGTTCACCAGAGACAGAGCGGGGAGCAGAACAGGCAGATCAAAGGAAATACACTGCTGAGGGGAGCAGCGGGTGAGACAGGAGAGATCTGCCAGGCCATGTGGGAATCTCCCCAGTTGGGCGTCGAACTCATGTCGCTGCTGCCGACAGCTCCACAGCACAGCGCTTAACCTCTGTGCCACCAGGGAGGCCCGAAAGTTCATCAAGTTGTATACTTACACAACTTAAACAATTTTCTATATGCATGTACAATAAGCTTCAAAAAGTTTTGGTTTTTTTTTTTTTTTTTTACATTTTTTTTCTTTTTAGAGACGGAGCCGGGAGCAGAACAGGCAGATCAGAAACACACTGCTGAGGGGAGCAGCGGGCGAGGCAGGAGAGGTCTGCCGCACCATGCGGGATTCTCCCCAGCTGTGCATCGAACTCGCGTTGTGCGCTGCGGACAGCTCCACAGCGCAGCGCTCAACCGCAGCGCCACCAGGGAGGCCCAAGCTTCAAAAAGTTTATTAGACAAAAAGTTCATTGCTGTCAGTCAGCAAAGTGTTGGCAGCTTATAGGCACCTAACTGCCTAATAAACATTTTGATTTTACTTTATCTTTTTTGGAAAAAATCAGTATTTATTAAGTTGCCATTATTATAAAACCAATAGCTGTTCTCATGTTTATATAGTTTATGTTAAATATAATTTGACAAATACTTATGTTGAAGTAATTATTCTATCTAATCAATTTATCCTGATGGCAAAATAAGTTTTGCATAACACATTTTGGGCTTTAAAAATGTAATTCCAGGGCCTCCCTGGTGGCACAGGGGTTAAAGACACAGTGCTATCAAGCAATTGCCAGCCACAGCAGCAAGAGTTGGATCCCCGGCCCGGGGAACTAACCCACATGGCACAGCAGACCTCTCCTGTCTCACCTGCTGCCGCCCTCAGCAGTGTATTTCAGTAGATCTGCCTGGTCTCCTCCCCACTCTGTCTCTGGGGAATCCTCCATCCCCCTTTTCACCCCAGTTCTTGTATGCATAAATAAATAAATCTTAAAAAATAAAATAAAAATGTAATTCCATTTACTTCTGTATATATATTTTTAATCCAAAGTAAAAATCTTCCTCATACAAGAGCAAAAGAAATACAGTAGTCAGTCAGGCCCAATTCAACTTAAGGTTAATAAAATTCTTCCCATTAGAATAGCTACTCAAAAATATTGAAAGGCAGTCCTTGTTTATATTTTTGAATATAAATAAAGACATTTAATGATTATTGTAATTTAACGTATTAAACCAAAGCAGTTCCCAATTGGTTATGTACTATCTGCTATCTTGAAACTATAATCCCAAAACATTATTCCCACAGTTTACAGAAGCTTTGATGTAAAAAATTCTCACACCACAAAGATATAAATCATTTAGTAATTTGCAGGTAGCAAGTGGTATATTATTTAAATCATGCCAGAAAGAAAAAAACATTATTTGGCAATACTTAATATTAATTACTCACCTAAGGAAGTCAAAAATTATCAAATTGTCAGTGATAAAAATTGGATAATGGCATAGTGAGGAAAGAAATGGGGTAATCAACAAATTATTTTTATTTTTAGCACCTGACTATCATTTATGGATTATCAATTTTCAAAGAATTTGAAGATAGCAAAAACTTCAACTATATTCAACTTAATTTTAACTTTTTTCAATGAAATAAAAATCTTCAAAATTTTGCCACATGATTATTATTAATACACTGGTTATGACAAGATATTATACATACGTGTGTGTGTGTGAATGAGAATAACAGAGAGAGAGAGAGAGAGAATGGCAGGTATAAATGAGTTACTGTTACGGTAGGGTGGGGTGGGGGGGGAGAGAAAATGGCAGGTATAAATGAGTTACTGTTAAGAAAAGGCCAGATAAAATTTTTATATTTTTGTATGCAGACAATTAGTCATGCATTAAAGCATTACTCACAGTGCTAATCTACCAAAATTACATAGCTGACTTTTAAATTTATTAAGACCTTTCTTTTCATATCATAAAAGTCTTCAAATTAAAACATGTAATTCTTAATATCCATTTGAATTTTACAATTAGTGCAGATAAACTGAAACTCTTTTTTAATAAAATAAACTGGTAAAATATATATTTCATCAAATGTCTTTGTAATCATACTTTCCTGAAACTAGGAAATTTCATTCTTTTAATTTGTAGTTAGTTCTAATCAGTTTCAGTATCTGGTTCTCATAGCTGACACAATACAGTGCTTGGGTTGCAAAACACTTTGGGGGAAATGTTTAAAATGATTTCATGTACATAAGCATCAAGAAAATGTTTATATCAGGCCTCCCTGGTGGCGCAGCGGTTGAGCGCAGCGCTGTGGAGCTGTGGGCAGCGTGCAATGCGAGTTCGAAGCCCAGCCTGGGAGAATCCCACATGGCGCGGCAGACCTCTCCTGCCTCGCCCACTGCTCCCTCCTCAGCAGTGTATTTCTGATCTGCCTGTTCTGCTCCCCACTCTGTCTCTGGTGAACCTCTCGCCGCCCCCACGCCTCTGGCCTGTACCCCAGCTTGTATGTATAAATAAATCGATCTTTAAAAAAAAAAAGAAAATGTTTATATCAGAGTTAGCAAATGTTTTAAATAAGAATTTTCATAAATATTTTTAAAAATTTATTTTTTTTTGCTTTTCAAAAAATTTTTTGCTTTCCCATTTTCAAAAAGTAATTTTTCTTGAGCCTAAAACAATTTTTTTTCATGCCTTATTTATGACCAGTTGGTATTTATGCCAAGTAGTCACTGACCATTACTTTATTTGATCATCTTTAGATCACCTAACCTAACACAGTATCACCAATATGGGGGCTTCAATACACTTTGCTTTTGTCCCAAATACTCATGTTCTACGTGCACTACTATAAGTTATTATGTAACAGGAGGTGGGAAAATTAAAAAATACTGCAGCACTACAAGCCGTTTAGCATGCTGACTTCCCACAGCTGCTTAGTGGGTGTTCTGAAACTAGGCCATATTTCTAGTATTAAGAATTTCAAATCACTACTTCCAAAGTACAGAAATAAATGTGTTCAGATTAAATCATAAAACCTTACTATTTTAAGTTGCCAGTATATAAGCATTCAAAGTCTATGAGTTTAAAACTGTAATTAACACATGGGAGATAAACCAATATTTGTTTTAGCAACAAAATAAAAAATAACTAGCTTTTCTATGTATATTTACATAGTCACAGGAGCCAGTAGATCACAATAAGATAAAGTGCAATTTATTGTAATCAGAATTAGTGAATTTAGTGGAATCTTTGAATTCTTTATCCCAGAAGATAAACAAACAAAACTGAATTAAACATAAACTATGGTTACCCAATCTGTTAAACTCCACATAGTTCTAGCAAAGTAATTATGACCTCCAATATAATCTTCCAGTCTAGGTTACCAGGAATGCCAAAAGAATAAAGCTTATTATTTTTTTAAAAATAAAAGTTACAGAAATACTTATATCATTTTATCCTATCATTGTAACATTCAAAACTGATGAAGAAAAATGTTATTACTAAATTTGACATATATCTTAGCTAAGTAAATAAATACATGGTAAGTATAAAATCTATTTCTAAAAACTATAAGTAATAAAATTATACTGTATTGAGTTAGTACTCTGAGATAAGTATTTGCTTCAAAAATTCTACTCAAGACTTACTGTTGCCTGCTATGATTCACCCCATTAAGCAAAACATTACAATTACACTTAACACATTAAGCTTTAAATTGTATCATTTCAGATGAAAACTTTTCTGAAATGTATCATCTTGTGATAAGTTCAACAAAACTTAATAACCAATTAATCTCTTTGTGATTTTATAATTATTGTTACTGTTTCACATAGAATGTCTTGAAAAAGTCCAAATAGGTTTATGACATTAAGCTGCCATAAACTATTTTTTTAAAATGTCTTGTATCTGCTTTTCAATTGTTTCATCTGTTCTTATCTTCTCCTATTTTATGGCCTATAGAAGCAGCCCAGACTTTCTACATTTGGCTATCAAACTTTCAAAAAGTGCACCTTATGTGAGAATTTAAAAGTCAACTGAATTAAGGCCTTAAATGGTTCTAAGAACAGGAAATGTGTTTAAGATAAGAGCACATCTATAACATCTCTTTGACTTTTTTTTTAAGTGACATGTTTGTTTGGGAGCTCTAGACTACGAAACTAATTTTCTATTAGGAATCTACAAGGTCTACACATTGTATACTGGAGAAAAGATAGACATTCATACACTACGCTCATCACAAAGCTTAGCTAGCATCTAGCAAAAAGGCCTTAAACACATCATTACAAAAATGATCAATGTTATAAAAGAGGAAGTATAGATGCCAAGGGACCCTTAAAACAGGAGAATTTAGGGATCAGAGAAGATTTCAAAGGATATAACAGGGAGGCATGAAGGGCAAATCAGGAGTTTAGTCAAATGAGTAAGACAAGGAGACGACACCAGAAAGCAGAAAGTTATTAAGATAAGTAAGATGTTAGAACGTTTATAAGGTAATTGCTAAAATGTGAAACATTTAAAAAGGAATTTCTGAAATAGGGATCAAATCCAAGGGAAAAAAGTAATACAAGAATGTCTTAAAATAAGAGACTATGGCAACTTCAGGGGGCATTATTGCATAGCAGACTGATAATGTTCACATATTTAATTAAAATATTAACAAAAAGTATACTTGGTTAGAAGTATATTTGGGTTGGCAAAATAATACCTTTTTATGCCCTCAACGTAGGATTAAATTAGAGTACATGAAATATTACTTAATATGGAAGTTCAGAGAACTTGCAAATCATGTAAGACCATACAGAGAGTTATACCAGGATGTAACTGTTGATCATAAAGTCCAACTTATCTAAGTGAAAGAGTGGCACACAGAAATAAGTATAAAAAGCAGTTTTTTTAAGGATTCGGAAGAGTGAATTTTGAATATTTATAATAAAAAAAACTTACTATGAGCTCCAAGGAATAGAATATTATTCTTAACTAGATACCTAAGTGCTGAGAAAAAGATTTAAATATGATTTTGAGACATATCATTATCCAAGTTCTAAGTCTGGGAATTACTGCATAGCAGGTTGATAATGTTCTCATATTTAATTAAAATATTAACAAAAAGTATACTTAAAAGTTTTAAATAATTTGCAACAGTTCATCAAATTACATTAGGCACACAAAAAATTAAAATATAAAAATACAGACTTTAATGAAAACCTAGTATTTTAGGTCACAGAGAGAATCCAAATTCTAGTCACTTGTATTTCTCCAATGGGCCTAAACATCTCTAATCTTTGTGCTTTTTCTACCCTCTACCCTATCCTACTTATTCCTAGAAAGTTAGTTTAGGTCCTATCATGCCGTAATCACTGCTAGATACACAAGCAGTCTGAGTTTTTCAATGTATATGGCTATCAAAGCACGTGTCACCTTGTAAAACAATTAGCTATTGATTTGTACAATCAAATCAACAAACTGTGAACTTCCTAAAAACAGGGAACATAGTATATTTATCTCTGTATTCTCAGATTCTGGAATATACATGGCACTCACCAGAAAGTCTATGACATTAGTGAATATGAAACTGTAGTTAGTAAGAAACATTTATAGAACAAAATTTTAAAGTTAACCTAAAGACTATGAAAGTCTTGAAAGCAGGAAGGAGAGCTGTGCAAAACTGGAAACTGAGAAAGCCCAAATTTAACTGGTGGAATTTACTCCGAATTCTAAAAATTATCAGTACCCAAACAAGTCATTTCCACTTTTCCTCGAAGACATCAGAAAAACTAAAACAAAAAAGATTTATCTTTGTCAACAGTGAAATTACTTAATTAAAACTATAGGATTTATAATTAGTATTTGAGTGCAAATAAAGTGCTTAAATTGTGAGTGCTCACAATGCTATAAATAATCAGAAGACAGACATGCCAAATACTTCAAGAAAGTCTTTCAGCCTCATTTCACACAGGGACCAATTATACACTCTCATAAGGTCTCCTGTAATATTTTAACTTCAAGCAATATATTTTTTCTTTGAGGTAAAAGAACCCTTACCTTTTACAGCATACACTACTTTTTGCAGCAAGTTCTAATCTTTAGAGAAGTTGGAATGAGATATATGGTGTGAAATCTAATTAGTTCTTTTCAATCTTGATAATGGGAACTTCATACTCTCTCAAAAAGCACATATGTTACTAACATTTCAAAAGCTGAAAAGCCCTTTGTAAATTAGAATATTCTTTTCATGTACTAGTACTTTGATTTGCTGAATTAGAGATGCTGTGTTAAAAAGTTGGGAACCAAGGGAAAATAGCAAACAAAGACAGAATAAACATTAATTTACCATAAAAAAATACAATTACATATTTCAGAACATAAATTTCTGAGATAATTTTATAAAAAAATAAATTTATTTCAGAACATAAATTTCATATTCCTTGCAACCTGCGGTGACTGACAATTACACTTCAAAATACTCTAAAATATATCAAGTTCAAGCACACCAGAGGTCACCTATAAATTCGAATTTTTCAGACTTTAAAATAAGTTTAGACAGGGTAAGAAAACACAAAATTTTAATTACTATGCTAACACAGAAGAGAAAAAATATTTCCAGAAAGATTTATAAGGTATAACTTTGATTCAGTATAACAAGCAGACAAAAAACTCAGAAGACAAATCAAGCATTTAAAAGAGGTACAAGGATAGAAAATTATACGCATATACTACATACACACATACATATTTTACTCAAAAGCAGAACAGATTATTTTCATATTTACCTTCTGACTAGAAGTAAATCTAAAAATTATTTTAAGAACAAAGTATTACAAAAGTATTAAATTACAAAACTGATATTGATAATCCAGCATATTTTTAAAACAAATATGACTGCAATTTAACTTCCTGAATAGCAAAGAATTCCAATTTTATTCACCTTTTCCCCACAACCCATATTGATAAATCAAGGCAAAAAATAAACCAGGAGCTATTTGGAAGCCATGTTAAGGGAGTATTCCACATAGAATTCCAGTTTATGTCTTTTGGAATGTGGGACAAATCCTGTCCCAGTCACTGAAAAAACAGCAATACTTTAAAAGGATAATTTCGGCAAGATCAACAAAAGAATTTATAATTTTGATGTCCCTTTTGAAAAAAAATGCAATGTTTTATATTTCTGACTGGTTTGCAGTTCACAAGTAGTTGTATGATCCTTGCTACAATTATCTAATTTTTCTCTTAATATCACTCTTTAATCCAGAACAATTTTAACAAATTTTAAAAATGCATTTAACAGTGAGAGATCAGAATACAAATGCCAACCTAAATGAAGTTTTTTCAAAAACTCAACAAAAAACTTGGGAAGTAGTATCCTCAGAAAATAGGTCAGGTCCATACTTCAAAATTGGCATTTCAAGGATCGTTTTCTATCTTACGTTACAATTAACATATTATTTATGTTACAATTAAATCATTAGAAACCTGCAAACCTTTTAGACAAAGCCTTTGTCTGTGGTCTATGTTGCAAATGCTTATTTTTAAGAAAAGTTTTAGAGCACCTTATGGTCAAGCAAGTATTTAAAAGACATCACATTCAGTCTAAGTTCCACATGCAGAAAATGGTCATATACATACTTTAGTCCTGAAAATTCTCGTCAGTGTCACACAGACAAACATCAACACATGAAACAAAAATGTTACAGATTGTATCCAACAGCTAAACCTCTTCAAATACATAACAACAGTTATCAGGGCTATGGCATAGAAAGGTGAGGGCAGAAACTAACATAGTAATAAATAGGTCTTAAAATTAGAACAATATTTCAGTATCGATGCTACATTTAGATACAAAATATCCGGCCACTCAGACGTACCTGGAATTCTAAAAACGTAACAAGTTTAATAAATAGCAGTCCCTCCCAGCAGATTAGAAGCTACCGACATTTATGAAGAAGTGTAACAAAATTGCACAGGTGTAGGCTTAGATACAGACTGACGGTAGTTAGGCTGGAAGCAAAAGCCATACAGTAGTCCACATCTGCAACCCAATTTTGCTTCAGCATCCCCAGAGACATAGAAAACATATCTTTGGGTTGCATTTCTTAGGTTGCAAAACAGTGCTTCCTCTTTTATTCTCATCATCCCCCACTATGATACAAAGCAACACTGACAAAAAAAAATAAAATAAAATCAACGGTAAATATGTACAACTCCTTATATTCATTCCACCTGTTTGTAAATCTATACTAACACAATAACACAAACCCTGTGCAGATTTTTTAAGGCAATTAATGATTTGGAGTCATTCTTCTTCTACCTAGGCAGGGGGCGGGGGAGGGGGATGGTACAAAACAATGGATACTGAGGGGCTGGGGGAAAATCGTTTTGTCCCGAAGCCTCAAGCGTTATGAGCTGGGGGGGAGGGGGGAAAGGGGGAGGGCTGGAGTACTTTTCCTCTATCCCTAAAAGCCACAGCGGAGAGATTGCCATCGAGCATGTCCAACAGGGCAGTCTTGGATGCCTACAACTCGTTCCACCGGGCAACACACCCAACGCCGACTCACTACTCTACACTGACGAGGGAGAATGGTGGTGGGCTCTGCAGAAGGGGCGAGAGAAGACCCCACCCGCATCTCCACCGCTGCGCCTAGGCCGCGGCCAGCGATTTACACGCCCCCCGGCCGCCGTCGTCGGAGGACCCCGCAGCCCGGTCCGGTGCCCCCGGGGGCGGAGTGGAGCCGGACGGTCCGCCCGACGCCCCCGACTCGCCCTCGCGCGGACGCTGTCCCGGCCGCCAGCCGGACCGCAGGACCGCAGGCCCGGACCCGGCCGTTGTCAGAGCCAGCCGGCTGGCGCTCGGCTCCCGGCCGCGGGCACCGCGCGCGAGCCGGCTCCGGGGCCCAGCCCTCCGGGCGACAGCACCCAGGAAAGCGGCGGCGGCGGCGCCTCCCAGGCCCCCGGCCCCTCGGGCCTCGCCCGGGCCCCGCCGGCTCGCGCTGTCAGGGCGCGCGGGGCCTCCCCCTACCGACAACCAGCCCGACCGCCCGACGGGCAGGAAGGAAGGCAGGAAGAATCGACCAACACACAGCCTCCCGCCTCAGCGGCCCCTGGTTACCGTCAGGAGCCGGGACTCCACCATCCTCCTCGCTCGCCCTCCTTCCTCCTCCTCCTCCTCCTCCGAAGCGACGCTGCCCAACCGCCGCCCCC